>APFE031459154.1:0-18964 GCA_000404065.3 Pinus taeda | reverse complement strand
CCAAAAAAAAAAAAAAAAAAAAGAGAAATAAAAAAGAAATAAAAAACAAATAAAAAAGGGAATAGAAGCAAGTCTAATCTCTGAAGAATTATTGCAGGCTACAGGAATATAGTGCAGAAAGGAGGCCTCCCAAAACAAGGACAGGGGTCCGTACCAAATTACGAGGCATCATCACATACATTCCCTCCATGGACACTCATTTTTTCAGGATTTGGACACAATCTGGTCGAGGTTCAACCTTCTACAGGAAGTTTCAGGACTTTCAACAAGAAGTTCTGCATTTCTACACGAAACATCCTGTAGAGCCTTGGGCAGGCTAGAATCGATTCTGGAGAGGGATTTGAAGCTTGAAATCTGTTTATGGGGCATGCAACCACTCTTTTCTTCCACCCTCCACTTGTTTCATCTCCTTCCACCACCATTGCAACAATCTGGTTAGGTATTCCTGTACAGTCATACAAGAGTTATGTTTCCTCAGATTAATTTTTTTTTTCCAAGTGACAAATCAAGCATACAGAGGCTCACACACTTTACCTATCAAGGCTCCATGAGGACCCTTCATCTGTGAACGCAATCCTAATCATTTCATCATGCATCCCAGGAGGAGAAGCAGCTACAAGATGTCCTACAGGAATCCTGTAGCAGCTGATCCGGCAGGAGCACATACTATGGAGACACCTGCAGCTCAAATCAAATGAAGCCGGCGCATGCAGCATTTAACATTAGAGGATCGGGTCCCAAAGTATTGTATCCAGCATCAGCCAATGAAAAAGGATCTCCAGCGCCCGTGCACCAAGTAGCAACAAGCAAATCCAACATTCCACGTCTCGAAGCCTGCAAAACACGTCCACAACCACACAGGTAAGTGTCTAACCTTATTTGTCGAATTGCATGAACTATACTCTAAAATTTGCATGACTATGAAATGTGTGGATTGAACAAGTTGGGTGGCCGGTTGACTGGCCACCCATAGCCAGTTAGATGTCCTCATGGGATCTGAACGAGCCCGGTTATTCCAAAGAGATGGGCAGTTGACACGCGGCAAGTGTCTAGTCGGGGAGAATCGACAGTGTGACAAAAATGCCGACGGTTAATGGTAGAAGAAAGGATTTGGCGGTTAGAGACACGCAGAAGAATGATGTCTATGACTTTAGCTAATGGATCGGCTTAGACAGCTCACACCCGCGCCATGAATTACGTAGTAATTCAAATTGCTTGGCCGAATAACTCATGGTGAATCGCTGTCATTTGCACTTGCAACATTTTTGCAGCAGAGTATGTGTCCTCCTCCTCTGCAGTTTGTTAGCCCGAGCTTCTCAACCCGTTCCAACATCCTCCTGTGTCTCAGACTTGTCCAGAAGCATCGTGAAATCCTCCAGAAGTCGGAAAATCTTTCTACAGGAAGGAGCGCTATAGGAAACCCGGCATAACAAGGAAACCTGGACTGTCTACGTCGAGGTTGGAAATTCTAAGAGAGGTAGGCCCGCAAACACCATTCCCATGCACGATATTTCAAAAGGTGGTGAATTCGATGTGCTGGGGTAGGAAAAATTAAAAGAAAGTGTGTCTGTGAATCCAAAATAGTAATTTACTTGTGCTTGCATGAAATTTTCTTCGTTGGTTTGTGTCAAAGATTTTCTCCATGGGTCCTGAAGAAAATTCCTCCTGTAGAGAAGTTGAAACACTATCAAGGCTAACTGGTGGGAGAAAAAAAATGTGAATTTTACATGATTATGTGTATGTTGGAAATTTAGCTCTGCACTCTGTTTAGGGAAAGCATAGTTGTCCTTCTGTACACCGGCAATCGAGTTTTAGAACTGGGGAATTGATACGAAGTGGCATGAGGGACACTGTTTTCAATGTTCTGAGGAGGAAACATGCATATAATTCCCTTTCTGCTCAAAGCACAAGCCAAAACAGAGCATTTTTCAGCATGCGAGGAGGGTTTATCAGAAAGGAACCCTCAGATTCCAAGAAACTACGAGAAACTCCTGAGGTGGTAGACCTATTTTCCCGTGCAAACTAGATGACCTTCTGTGAAAAAATTCAAGGTCACGATGATGAAATTACAGAAGAATTCCTAAGGTCCCTGAAGCCTAAATCAAATACATTATCCACCGTAAACTTCAGAGGGTTGACCCTAAAGCTCACCTCACAACTCATTAACAGAGTCACTGATCTACCAATGGGGGTACCCTACGATAAAGAGGAGAGGAAATTGGGTGAAAAGGCTAAAAAGGAATTCTTCTTACCAGAGGAACAGTTTTCAGAGGATAAGAAAGGGGTCTGGAGAACCAGCCTATAGCCATTTTGGAGCGAAGTCAACCTTAAAATTATGAAATATATTACCTGTGAAGGGCGGTTCAATATTGTATATGGTTATCACTTCTGTTTTCTAACTGAACTCAGGCACAAAATGGATTTACCCACAGAACAAAAGCTGAGCATCCCCTACTTCCTCCTGCAATCCTTGATTGAGTGTGCCACAAAGCTAAGGGAAGGGAAACCAGACCAGCTGGCCCATCATGGGCTTATCAAGCTCCTGGTAGAAGATGCACTCCATACCTATACTATCCCTCTCTCCTAGGAGATTTTTCGCAATATTTCTAAGGATGATGATATCCGATTTTGGCCGAGGAACTCACTTCCTCCAGTAGCAAGGAGAAGCAGAACATGGAGACAGAAAAGAAAGCCAAGGGTCAGGAAATCCCGGGCAGACCACCAAAGCAAGGACAAAAAGACAAACAAGAGAAAGGCCAAGCTGCTGAGGCCAAAATGGTGGGTGGAAAAATGACACAAGCACCTAGGGAGAAGAGATTGCAGAGTAGGGAAGAAAGGACTGAAAAAGTCCAAGCAAGTGAAGGCACACCTAAGGCAGCCACAACCAAGCTAAAGGAGAAGGCACCCCTAGCCAAGTAGGCTAAAACAGTGCCAACTGGTTCTGCAGGAAGCCAGAAGGCCATTTCTACAAGAAATCCAAAAATTGTTTCTACAGGAAGCCAAAAAACGGTCAGCACAGGACTTTCTACACGAAGTCTAGAAAAAGGGCAAGGGAAGGAAGAATCTCCTAAGATTCTAGCTAGGGAGGCAACAACTATGCTGGCTGCCCTTAGCACATCTCCAAAGTAGAAAGAAAAGTGGAAGAGGGAGCCTTCCATGTATTTTAAGGCAAGAAGAAGCACGAGGATTAAAACTGGTATACCAAAGGAGAAATAGTCCAAAGGACCAATTATAGTTGAAGACACCCCATCCAAACAAAAGACATCCATCACATATGAGCGGGGAAGCCTGAAGACATCCACATGGAAAGAAAGGATGGAAAAATTGAACTCAGAGGCCTCTCTACAGGATGCCAAGGCTGCTCTACAGGAAACATTGGCTAGGTTGAAGGAGACCGAAAATATGGAGGAAAAAGCAGCCAAGTCATCATTGGAGGAAGAGAAGGATGATACCACTATGGAACTGAGCCCCCAGCCTAGCCTGGGCTCTTATTATAACTTCTTAGAGGCCGGGAAAATCATTCCTCAAAAATTCATTGTGCCACTTTTCCTAGCACTAAAGGAAGAAAGAGTAAGGACCCACACTTGGATGAAGATCGCTAAATCCAAGGGGGTGGCAGATATAGGTATTATGGATGAAAAGCTCAAGGATGCCCAAAGAGAATTGGCAAGGGTACGGCATGTGGAGAGCTACCAGTAGGCCAAGCTACGAGAAGAGAATGAGCTGCTTAGACAGCAACTACAGTCACAAGGACAGAGGAAAGAAGACAGGCCTCACCTCTTGGGAGAATAGCAGCAACAGGAGGAGGCCACAATAGCCAAAGATACCACAGAAGAGACTCAAAGAAAGGAAGGAATGCAACCTGAACTTGAGACATTAAACCGACAACTACATGAAAGAGAATTGCAAGCAGGCTTAGAAATATAGTCTCTAAAGCAGCAGATACAAGAGAAGGAGGCCCAACTGGCCTGCATGGCCAGTTGGGCAATGGAAGCTCTGTAATGTAGGCAGCCGGTCAAATCCTACGCCCTATACCTCAAGGATAAATGGCTGCAATTTTAGATCAACACTTCGGCACAGAGGGGTATCACCCAAATCCAAAACCCCCACCAATTCATGGCTTTATGTAACAGCAGTTCGTCAGAAGACAAGGCCAAGCTATCAGAGTTCTACCTTCATAATTTGTCCCTTCCCAACATGACCTTGTGGGACCCCAACATAGCAGTAGGGGACATGCAGATTATCGCCATGACCTCATGGCTAAACCATGAAGAAAAGAGAGCAGTAGAGGTCAGAAATGTCATGTCCCGGGAACTACAAGAACCACTGTTGATTAGAGCAGAGCCAGGAAACCCCTCAGCATTGATAGCCACCCACCAGCACCTAGAAAACAACTCTCAGGCCCTGCTAGAGTACATGGATCATCAAGCTCAGGCCATAGCACATTTTAAGGAGATGGAGTGACTATTGGGGGACAACTGTGTTCATGCTTGCACCCGTAAGTGGAACACATTGTCCCACAGCCTCAAAATCAGGGAATACCACACCCCAAGTGGAATGAGGAAGGCCTTGGCATGAGTGCCTCTCTACAAAAAGTCCGTGTAGAATCTTCAGGCCAGCTGGATAGGCCTCAAGTTAAGTCCACCTTTGCTTAGAAGGAGGCACAGAAGAAGAGGAGCACAAGGAGTAGCAAGAGGTGGAAAGGAAGGCCGGATTCCATGATAGCAAAGAAGATATTACTTCGTAAGCTTGGGATGTGAGGGAGGCGATCAAAGAAATTAAGGACGAGGAGCTGGACTACTTGCTCAGAGGATGAGCAACCCATTTATTAGGGGGGTGATGATGAGCCCCGAATTGGGTAACTTATTGGGCTCATTTTTCCTAATTTTCCTTGTTCAATCCTTGTTCAATCCTCCATTTTTCATAGATTATACATTGTTTTAGTATGTTTATGTTTTTTGAACGAATAAGGGTGGTCACTCTAGCTAGGAGGCTAATATGTGGTTATTTCAGGTTTTTTGGACAAATGTTGGAGCAAAACGAAGCAATCATGGGCTATGTGACAGCCAAGCTTGAGTTGAGGATTTGTAGGGGGGTTGTGTTTGACATTAAATGGCCCTTCCTCGGGATCTCCACCCTTAACTACGAGCTCACAGGCCACCAAAACGAATCCTAAAGGCAGCCAAGCAGATCTTGGGAAAGGGACTGTCTACTATCAGTTGGGACACCCGAGTCCCTTGAATTTAGGAGGCCTGCTAGGCCCCTCATGATGTATAGATAAGAAGGCCTCAAACTTCGTAGTTTACTTTTGAAACCATTGCATTTTTTGCACTATAGTGTTGTCACTTTCAGCTCATTTGCTTGTAGCCATTGTGGCATAACTTTCGGTTGATGACTATTTTTTGATAATGACAAGTAGTCCTCTTTTGTATCAGCTCTGAGTTCTTTATAGGAGCCGTAGCTCTTAGGGTTGGGCCCAACCTGAGAGCCAAGGCCTCCTTTAATGTATTGTTATTTTTCCTTTATGCATCTTTGTTTATCCTTTATGCATTTTCAAAATTATTTTTGATTAGGCACATTAAATTGTGATGATTAACTAGGTCACTATTGATGGTTAGAAAAGCTTTTGATGTTTAGATTAGGTCGGTAGGATATCAACAGGGAAAAAAGCTCCAGAAAAATGCCAACGAGCACCTTTGGTTTCGCCTCTCCCTCATAGGATCAAAGTAACCTTGTTGTCCCAAACAAAAACACTATTTTTTCTTTGCCATGCAATCACTAGTGTACGGTTTTCGTTTTCATAAGTTGGTTACATGTTCAGATATTTGAAATGTTTCGTTGCATAGTTAATATATATGGTTCCCTTGCAAATAAAGCATTTGTTCATTCACTTTACTATTAGCTAGATTAGATTAGGTTGGTATAACTAGGACTGTGATTACATGCAAGTCTTTGTTGGTTCAGTTGGAAATACACCGTGTAGAGCACCTCTACCACTTCTTCATCCACCCAAACTTCATCAGAACCTTCTGTTCCATCTCCTAACTCAGTTTCTCACCCCATCTTTGTCATCTTTCCCACATAACCCTACCTCTTCGTGCAACCATTGTTTGAGCCTTCTTTGAGCAAATTCAGCCATCTACACCTTCTCCCAACTCCATCCACTAGTCCCTAAACCACTTCAGACCCCCATCTACCTTGATACCCATTCCTTCATCTTTACTCACTCATCCATCCTCCAAAATCCCATTTATAAACTTCCTGTAGAAATTCCTAAACATCATGTAGAACCCGTGCACACTTCCTGTAGAAGCTCACATATGAGGTTTATTGATAGCCATAAATCTGTGAAACTCTCTCAAAGGGTGTTAGGGACACCATAGGTCCTCTCTTAACCTTCTCGACCTCTTCCAAGCATTTCTCCTCATCGATCCACCTCTGCATAGTCAAGAATAGTGAAAGCCTATGCATGAGAAATTTGACGACCGATTCAAAAATACAAAAATATGTTTTCTTCAGATAGAGGTAGTCTAGACACGTGTATTTTACCTTCCTAGAAGTAATGGCATCTCTTTTAGTAGCTTGTATTCTCTTCTTTGCATCAGTAGGACTAGCTGGTAGAATTAGGGTTTGCTAGGGTTTGTGCTTTCCTTCAGTTTTCAAATTCTTTTCGCAAGAAGATTAGCTTCCTTCGAGTTAGCTTCCATCGATCAGTTAACAAGCTTCTTCTCAAAGCTCATAGAAGTTTGCTTGAGCCCCTAGCGAACTTGTGCTAGCTAACCAAGTGACAGTTGCGGCAAGAGCTAGTACTTGTGCATACAGTACTGTCGCTTCCAAGTTTGTTACGAACTACCGCGTTGATAAAAGTATAGAAGGGAGTCCCAGGAGTTGCAGCATTATTGCTGCAATAGTGGATCTTAGCGCTAGTCCCCAACTTAGGGATGTTTTTTGCAATTTCTCTGATGCACTCCTCCGTGTCTGGAATATTTTCCTTAGTGATACTTCTGAAATGTTGAGCCAACACTTCTTTGATACTCTTGTGAGAGGTTTGGAGCTACCCTTTGTTATTAAAAATCATAGAGATTCTGTTGTGAGCCCTATTAGCTATAGTGGATTTATGAAAAAAATTAGTATTACGATCCCCTTCTTTGAGCCATTGAATTCGAGATTTTTTCCTCCAAAATATTTCCTCTTGTTGGCAGAATTTCTCCCATTCTTGATGGTGTTTATCAACTTGCTCACTTTTTTCATTATCAAAACCCTTTGTGATCAATGCTTGATTGAGTTCCTGTAGTTAGGCTTCCACTGCCTTTTCTCCACAAAGTTGTGGCCAAAGACCTCCTTCTTCCATTCTTTGAGTCTGAATTTAATACGCTGAAGTCTTTTGTGTAGGATGAACATATTCATGCCGTGGATCTGCAGATCTTCTGCCCATCATGTTTCAATGTTGTTGATGAAATTGGGGTGGGACAGCAAGATATTCTCAAACCTGAAGGGTCTGTTTTTGGGAGAACTAAACCCCTTGAGTTCTAATTGTATCGGCCAGTGATCATAACCTCCAAAGGGGAGAACCTTAGCTGTTATCTCTCTATTTGATAGCATAAGCTCCTCTGAGATAAAAAAAAATCTATCTAACTTGGAGGTGACCTCAGCCTCACCTCCTCTTTTGTTGTTCCAAGTATAAAGGCCATTATGCATTGCCGAGTCAACTAGATTCATATCATTTGTAAAGGTTTGGAACAATTCAGACTCTTTATTTAGCAATCTGATGCCTCCTTTTTTTTCTGAAAGTGATTTAATCATATTAAAATCTCCTCCCAAGACCCAAGGTATTTCTTCATGTCTTCTTCTGAGCTCTTCCAAGGAGTTTAGTAGTCTTAGTTTCTCATCTATTCTTTGTGGCCCATAAACATTTGTGGCGAGTAAAGTGTCCACAACTCTCACTGGTTTAAAAATTACAGAAAGATAATTTCTTGATGCATCCGCATCTAATATACTATTTCTATGGGGGTTCCATAGAGTGAATATGTCACCCACTTTGTTTTCTCCTTTCACTTCAAGAAACTCAAATCTGTACATCCATTTTCTATGTATTTTCTTTAGCTTTTGAATGGAACATTTTGTTTCCTGAATAAAGATTATATCTAGTGTTGCTAGTTTCATTCTCTGCCCTAACATTCTTTGTTTTTTTTTACTGCCTAGACCTCTGATATTCCAAGATATGAAATTCATAATTAAAGATTTGTGAAAGAGTACCTGGTTAGGTCTTTCATCTTACCCGAATCTATCATTATCTTTCCACACTGCATCAAGAACTCATTTTTATTTTTCCTGCCCCTATTCTTTCCTGGATTTCTAGATGCTAATCCTGGAGTTGATTTCATAGTTTACGCACCTTTGTGCTCCTACTTGTGAATACTTTTACCTTTATCCGACCCTCTTTCCTAGGTTTTCCATAAAAATAACTATTGTATCTGAGAGAATTCTTCCAGAGGTATTGATTATATTCGTCCCTTGGATCCTTGCCTCAAGAATCCTTCCAGATCCATGTTTTCCTTGTCTAGAATTTCCTGTAATTCATGATCTTCCAGATCTATTTCGCTTTAAGTCATTTCCTAGCCCATTTCCATTTCTACATCACTCATAGTAGTCTCATTTTGATGTACCATATCTTGAGAGTGTTTTCTATCTTCTTGCTTTTCTTTTTCATTAGGATCTTTCTCATGAGATAGATCATATTTCGTGTTTTCTTCATTCTCATCCAACACTTGAAACTTGTTCTGAATGACTTTCTGCCTTTCGTTTTGTTGTTGCTTCATTCCCTTTTTCCCCCCTTTACTTCTGCTTCCCACTTTCTGAAAGCTTTATGTATCCTTCAAATTATTGAGGTATTATTTGTTGTCTACTTTACCGAGAGGGCAATCTCTAAAGAGATGTCCATGTTCATGGCATATATGGCATCTGAATGGGATATGCTCGTAGTCCACAGTCTGCACCCACTTGTCATCAAAAACTTCCAAATTAGCCTCATCCGGAAAAGCTTCTGATAGATCCATTTCCACACATATTCTTACAAAGGAAGTATATTTCCCTCTTCTTCTCACTTCAGAAACTTTGACAAAACGTCCTAGTTTATTACCAATAGCTACTAGCGATTTAGTTTGCCAATAATCAAGAGGTAGAGAATATAGCCTTACCCATACTGGAACTGAGGTGAAGGTCTCCTGCTCTCGGATGAAGTTCATCATCCAAGGCCTCATATAGGGACCAGCTGTTGCATAAAAGTAGGGTCCTCCTTCGAATATTTTGTCTTTGTCTTCAACGTTTGAGAACACGAGTGTGAAGAATCCCTTTGACCCAAGGTGTAGGTCAATGCTTCCTTTGGGCTTCCAATGATACTTGATCCACATTTGTAAAGCTTTTTCAGTGGGCCATAGTCCCATGAATTTATAAACAATGGCATAGTTTGCCATGTGTTCTCTGTATGCTTGCAGAGCAGGATCATTTAATATTACTCTTGGAGTGATTTCAAATTTAGGCTTGCATGGTCCCTTTTACCTTGGTTTTGTGAACCAAGAGTTTTGTCTTCTTCCTCCTTGTCCCTTACGCTACTGTTTACCTTGATCTTAGTCCCCTCTGTCCCCTTATCATCATCTCTGTTTTTTTCCCCAGTGACACCTTTGTTGTTTAAATCCATTGTTTTTCCTTTGCTGGATACCGCGTCCTTGTATGAGGGAGCCGAGCTCCCTCCTTTGCTGCCCTCCATCAGAAACTGTCTCTGCTATCCTCTGAACTATCACCGCATGCTCCCACTGTTTTTCCTCCTCCTTAGCCAAGTCTCCATCCAAAATGCACTAAATTAACTCCCACTATTTTCGAAAAAAACTCATTATGGTTGGTCCACTATCATTTTGCAAAGGGAAAATCAATTTTCTCCACTTATAAAGGGTCATCACTCACTCTTATTCACTTCCAATTTGCCCATTTAAATTTCCAACACTCCATCTCATCTAATCAAGGCGATTATTTCATACAAAGAGAGTTTTTTTCATCCATAACTCGAGTTCTCAAACCGTGTTACGCAAATAACTATGTTTCTACTATGCATATACCACAAAGCTCCTCCATTAGCTATCCAAGGTTGTGATCACCCCGAAATAGTTTCCTCCATCATTTTAACATTGTTCTACTTCTAATACATTTTGGTGGTCTATCTTAAGGTTTAAATCTTGTCTCATTCCTCTATGTTGTGCTTGTTATGCCTCATGTCTACTTCCTCGGGTTTTTGGAATATCGTTAACAAGGTTTTCATTACTTTCATGTCAAAGGGCTGCTAAAATCTATATCCATCTATTTTTACACCATCATATATCCTAAACTAACCCTCCTAGACATTCTCCATCAAATCAACTCTCAAAATTCATCAATTCTACCTAAACCGTGGATAAACTACACCTTTTAAACTACACGTCTCTCTTTTCCTTATTTGGAAACCTTCCACTCACCCAAATCCTGTAATTCCACTTTTCTTAACTTCCTAAACTCCCTCACTATCCCCTCAAATTTTCTTGGAATTTTTTCATATCCCTATCCCCCTCATTTCCCTAAAACTCCACACATTTATTGACAATTGCGTTTTTTCTCATAGTCAAACCCTAGTTTCTATCCTAAGAGCTAAATGTTGACATGGAATCTGAAAATTGTGAACAAAGGAAGCATAGGGGTGTACATGTGACCGTACATGAACCTACATCAACCCATGAGGTCTACTCATCTCCCTTCATTATAAAATCATTTGAAGATGCACATTATATTACATTTTTCCAAAGAATTGAAGAATTGCAGTATCATGACCAATGGACTAGTGCTTTTGCCACCAAACTTAAAAAGAACAAAGTGACCATAGCATGAGCTTAATTCAATGTTTCTTGCAAAATTATCTCTGCAGCTACAGGTATTCCAGATGCTCGAGAGATTTGGTTGAAGAGAGAATACCTTGACCTGCAAAATTACAAGAAGTACCTAAAGGAACCATACAAGGTAGCTTCAACATATATTTTTCCATTCAAGTATTTTTTGGATAGATATACCCCTCTGATGAAATTGATCATGAAGAAATTCACATGTGAGAGTAAATATTCTAGGGTGTATAAGTAACAGATGAAGCTTTTGATGAATTTCACTAATGTTCAGAAAATCAATTTGTCTCATTATTTGTACAAAAGTGTGATTAAAATGAGAGAAATGGTGCAAAAGGTGAGAGAGAATCACCATAGTAGTTTGTTTCATCATGGCTTAGTGAAAGTGCTAGCATTTCATGAGTTAGCACAAGAAAATCTCTCTTGGGATCACTTTTCAAGTTGATCTTTTCCTCCATATTCTTCTCCTAGGTCTAGTGGTTAAAAAACACCTTCAAGATCATGAGTGCGGTAAGAGGTTGCTTCTTCAAGCAGACCAACCTAGACGAAGGACAGGGTAGAATTATTTGAGACATATGCGAGAGGTGATAGGCTTGTGTTTTCTCAACGGATTATTGAAAGGGCCAAGCCTACAACATGTGAACAAACAATTTTCTCAAAGCATGAGGAGTCCTCTCATTGAGGTACAAATATGTCAGATATGGAGAAAGTATATTAGGATAGAATTGAAGATGAGATCATAAGGGATAAGGAGGCTAAGATCAAGAGATTGGAAGGAAAATTTGTAGAGGTAAATACTCTAATAACATTCTTGTAACAAGAGAATATGCAATTGAAAGTGAACCAAATGATCCAAGATAAATGGGGAGTTGTTTCAAGGAAGGAAGATGCAAGGGCGAAAGCAGTGGCTAAAATGAAAGTGTTAAAAGGTAAAGGAAAACAAAGTACATTAGGGAGACCAAGAACAAGATCATCTAAGATAGCACTTGAGCTACAAAGTGAGGTTTCTCCACCAAAAGAAGAGATTATGGTAGATGACCTAATCATTATAGAAATCAATGAAGATAGGGTATATTGGCTTTATAAGATCAATGGACACCTTGAGAAGCTCCTCAGGAAGGAAAACATGGCCAATAACTTTCCAAGGCATATGGTTATGCATGACTACACAATAAAAAAAATATCCCAAGTTAGAGTCAAGCATTTGAAGAGCAAGCTCAATGAAAACCTAACAGGCCAAATGGAAAAAGGGAATCTCGATTTACTCTCTCACGCCTCCCTCATGGCATAACATATCATATTATAACAAATCATATTATGAGGAATAGTAGAGATCAAATTGGTAACCAAGGTTTTAAATTCATGTTGTTTATTTCATTTTCTCAAAATAAATACCATCATCAAATCATAAAACTAAAGTGTCATGTCCAAGTAAAAATGTTACTGTGGGTCCACTATCATTTTGCAAAGGGAAAATCAATTTTCTCCACTTATAAAGGGTCATCACTCACTCTCATTCACTCCCTGTTTTCTCATTCAACTTTCCAACACTCCATCTCATCCAATCAAGGTGATCCTTTCATGCAAAGAGAGTTTTTTGCATCAATAACTCGAGTTATCAAACTGTGCTACACAAATAACTATGTTTCTGCTACGCATATACCATGGAGGTGCTCCATCATCTCTCCAAGGTTGTGAGCCCCCTGCAGTTGTTTCCTCCATCATTTTAACATTGTTCTACTGCTAATACAGGTTGGTGGTCTATCTTAAGGTTGAAATCTTCTCTCATTCCTCTCAACTATGTTTGTTATGCCTCATGTCTACTTCCTAGCATTTTTGGAATATAGTTAACAAGGTTTTCATTATTTTCATGTTAAAGTGCTACTAAAACCTATATCCATCTCTTTATACACCATTATATATCCTAAGCACACCCTCATAGACATTCTCCATGAAATCCACTCTCAAAATTCATCATTTCTACCTAATCCCTAGACAAGCTACACCTTTTAAACTATAGGACTCTGTTTTCCTTGTTTGGAAACCTTCCACTCTCCCAAATCATGTAATTCCACTTTCTCTAGCTTCTTAAACTCCATCACTATCCCCCAAAATTTTCTTGGAATCTTTTCATTTCCTTGAAACCCCCTTACATTTATTTACAATCCTGCGTTTTCGCATAGTCAAAACCCTAGTTTCTATCCTAAGAGCTAAATGTTGACATGGAATCTGAAAACTCTGAACAAAGGAAGCATAGGGGTGGACATGTCATCAAACATGAACCTACATCAACCCATCACATCTTATCATCTCCCTTATTTAGAAAATCATTTGAATATGAATGTTGCCTTACATTTTTCCAAAGAATTGAAGTATCATGACCAATTGACTAGTGCTTTTGCCACCAAAATTAAAAAGGACAAAGTGACCATAGGAGGAGTTTAATTCACTATTTCAAGGAAAATTATCTTTGCAACTGCAGGGATTCTAAACATTGGAAATATTTGGTTCAAGAGAGAATACCTTGACCTTAAAAATTATAGGATGTACGTGAAGGCACCATACAAGGGAGCTCCAACATATATTTTTCCATTCAAACATTTTTTTGGATAGATATACCCCTCTCATGAAAATGATCATGAAGAACTTCACATGTGAGAATAGATATTCTAAGGTGTGTAAGTACTACATTAAGATTTTGATGCATTTCTCCAGTGTTCAACAAATCAATTTGTCTCATTATTTGTACAAAAGTCTAATTAAAATGAGAGAAAAGGTGCAAAATCTCAGAGAGAATCACCATACTAGTTTGTTTCTTCATGGCTTAGTGAAAGTGGTGGCTTTTCATGAGTTAGCATAGGAAAATCTATCTTCGGATCACTTTTCAAGTTGATATTTTCCTCCATCTTCTTCACCCACGTCTAGTGATGAAACAACACCTTCAAGCTCACGAGTGCAGTAAGAGGTTTCTCCTTCAACCAAACCAACCAAGAGGAACCAACCAAGAGGAAAGACACGGGACAATTGTCTGAGACAAATGCAAGAGGTGATATGCTTATGTTTTCTCAAAGGATTGTTGAAAGGGCCAAGCCTACAACATGTGAACAAACAGTTTCCTCACAACATGAGGAGTCCTCTCATCGAGGTAAAAATATGTCACATATGGAGAAAGAATATGAGAATTGAAGACGAGATCATGAGGGATAAGGAGGCTAAGATCAAGAGATTGGAAGGAAAATTGGTAGAGGCAAATTCTCTAATAACATTCTTGTTGCAAGAGAATATGCAATTGAAAGTGAACCAAATGATCCAAGATAAATAAGGAGTTGTTTCAAAGAAGAAAGATGCAAAGGGAAAAGAAGTGGCTAAAATGAAAGTGTCAAAAGGTAAAGGAAAACAAACTACATTAAGGAGATGAATAAGAAAAGCATCAAAGACAGCCCTTAAGTTACAAAGGGATGTTTCTCTACCAAAAGAACAGATTATGGTGGATGACCTAATCAATAGAGAAATCAATGAAGGTAAGGTATATTGGCTTGATAAGAACAATGGACACCTTGATAATCTCCTCAAGAAGGAAAACATGGCCAATAACGTGCAGAGGCATATAGCTATGCATTACTACACAATAAACAAAATATCCCAAGTTAAAATCAAGCATTTGAAGTGCAAGCTCAAGGAAAACCTAATAGGTCAAAAGGAAAAAAGAGAAGCTCTATTTTCATTCTGAGGCCTCCCTCATGGCATTGCATATCATATTATACCTTCACTCTGCAATTTTGAGAAGATTTGGAATTTTTTTGTCATTTTCAAAATTTTGGTGATTTTTGACTGTTTTAAAAACATAGTGAAAGTTATAAGCGTAGTGCCTTGGGGCTACAATTTCATATCATATATCCAAATGCCAAAAACTTTATATCCCTATATAGATATTGACGTAAGGATCTCATATATCTCCTTTTTGAATCATGTTAACAAACTCATTAGGAGAAAAATAAGTAAAAAGGTCACTTTCTACCACTATTTGAAGGAGGAGCTGCACTTATATAGCCACCTTAGGAGAATCAATTTTTGAAGGCCTTCCTATGGGTCATTTGCAAAAATTCAAGTTATTCCAGAAACAAGACAAGAAATTTTAGTTTACCATTCTCTGAGTTTTAAAAATTGATTTCTCGAAGGCTTCCAATTATAGATCAATGCGCTAAGCTTATAAGTGTCACTAGCTTTTTGAGTTCATTTGTCTTTTTGAGTTCATTTTCGTGAGATCTTGGTTTTGTGATGTAATTTTGATATTTTAAATACTTCATGATGTAGTTATGGAATAAGTTAGCATGATACTTTGCTTTTGTGCTTAATTAGGCCTCATAAATGAATCAAAACTGAAATGAAAGTCCAAGACAAGAGTTTTTGTTTGACCTTCTCACTCTCTCTTGTTGGTTAAGAGATTCTTGGGAATTGTTCCACCACTTAGGGATTCCACCCTTGAAGGTGGGGAAATGGCTGGTTTGAGTTTATCATTTCTCATTTAATGAGAAGGGTTGGACTTGAAATGATGGGACTTGTATATTTATGCTTTCGTAGAGTTAATAAAGGAGCAATTGCAACTGTTTTTCAAGAATACTTGTTCAATGAGTTTGTGGTGTTGTTTCCCTTCTCTATCACTTTCTTATTTATTGATGAATCCATATCTCTTAACATGTTTATCTTTCTTCATGTGATTTTACTACTTACGATCATATAGGAATAGTTCTTTTATTCAAAGCTTTGTTTATGTGGGAAATCATGTTTATGTATTTCTTCTTCTAGATTAATGAATTCATGCTAATACATGCTCATTAAGATTTTTTAAAGTTTGAGACCCTACAATACATTGATCAAAATCTCTAATCCACCACAAACATTGTTATCTTGCTCCTTTTTATTCCCACCACTACAAACCTTTAACACTTTGATCTAATTTCTTGCTCTCATTTCTGGTCAAGCAACCTAAAAACCCTAAATTCCAAACACTCAAACAAAACCTATACATCTAGCCTAAAATATATTTCTCTTGGAGTCATTGAGTGAGAAATCCTTAGAGAGATCACTCTCTTGTTTAGAAGGGCTAGTTTTTGAATAGCAAGTGGTTTGAAGTTACCTCTTTCCATCTCCTCCTTAGTGTGGGACATTGTAGGGGATAACACAACATATGTGAGCTATGAAACAAGGGGATGGGTGAGTTTCACTACAGTGCTTTAGATATGTTGAGTGGTCTTTCAAAATTGATTGTATATAAGGATGGAGTGAGTAAGGGATGTGCACTTCAAAAATATCACAGTGCTACATTTTTGTTCAATGATAGAAGGTCCAAGGGTGTGTCCCACTCGACTCATTATAATGTGTATGGTCCTATGCCAATGGATTTTGTGACATGATATTTATATTATGTGACATTTATAGTAATTATGTCTCTAAGGTTATGTACATAATTCTTAGAGGCCTTGCATGAGGTGTTGAGTGAGTTTCAAGAGTTTAAGGTGCTTGTGTAAAACCAAATTGGGAAGAAAATAATTTTTTTTCAGATGATATAATGGGAGTGAGTATCCCTCCAACAAATTTGAGAATTTGTGTAAGGAGAGAGGAATAGAACAAGGGTTGACATTGCCATATAATCCAAAGTAGAATGGATTTATTGGAAGGAAAAATAAGGCCTTCGTGTGGGCAATGAGGGCTTTGATCCACGATAAGAATTTGCCTATGTTCTTTGGGGTAGATACTTGCAACACATTTGTGCATTTACAAAACATGTGTCCTCAAAATATTTTAGGGGACTAGAATGCTTAGTAGGATTTCAAAGGAGTGAAATTGAGTAGACCCAATTTCTCATCTTTGGTGATACATTTAATGTCCACATACCATTTGAGAAAAGTACTATAAATGGAGCCTTAGTAAGAAAGGGGATGTTTGTTTGATACAATAATACTTCACAGGTTAGAGGGTACAAGACCTTTAGCAGGTTGCATGTGTGGAATATATTAGTGTTAGAGGATCTAGAGAAATATATTCTCAAGAATGAGGAGGGATCCATAGCACTAGCATTAAGGGAATAGTTTTGTAATGAGGAGGAGGAGTGAGATATTCCTTCAATCTCTTTGATGAGATTAGAGTAATATCTAGTCAATATTGCATGGAATGTTTATTTATGTTGAAAACACACTTGGATATTTCATGGTAGAGCCAAGGAGGGTTGATTTGGTAGCATTCAAACATTTGCTCAAGTACATGACACATCTAATGGAGTATTGAATCTTGTATGTTAGACTTGGTGGAGTATAGTTAGAGGCTAAATATATGGATATTAGGTTAGGAGTATAATGGACAAGAAGAGTACCATCATACCTAGGATCATCTATTACCTACTTAGTACGACTTAACTTAGCAAAAGCGTACATGAAATAATATAGTGAGTTGTGAAGCCATATGCCTTACAAAATGGTCACAAGATTATTTGGTGTTCAAATGGGAACCCAAATGATTTCCTATGGCAATTAAACATATCCAAAGATGTCCAAAAATATAGATATGGGGTACCATTTGTGAGATAGATTGGGTGGAGTAGAATCCCTTTCTTGGGATGAGAAGTGTTAATTTTGTATTTAAAATTTCTAGCAACTAATAAGATTTCCTTCTTAAACTTAACTCAGTAAAAATAAATTAATTAATTGAATTAATTATTCTTAGATAGTTGAACAGATTTGAAAGCGTAAATATTTAATTATTTTAGTGACTTAGATCCAATCTGAGCCATTAATTTAAATAGGGTTAACCTAATGGGGCTAGGATTTAATCCTAGCCTTCTTTTAAGTTTGAGATAAAGTGGGGCTAGGGTTTAATCCTAGCCTTCTTTTAAGTTGGAGATAAAGTGGGGCTAAGATATAATCCTGGCCCTCATTTAAGTAGGAGATAAAGGGTTGAGGGTTAGGGATTTTGCTCAATTTCAAATTATAAAAGGAGCCCTACCTACACTAATGAAGAGAGAGGGGATAAAGGGTTGCGGATTGAGGGTTAGGGATTTTGGTCAATTTAAAATTATAAAAGGAGCCCTACCTACACTAATGAAGAGAGAGGGTTGGAGATTTTAGCTAATTTGAAATCACTTTGGAGATTGAGGGTTAGAAATTTTTGTTTCGGTGGCTATATGAAGGAGGCTTTCCAGCTGAATTTTTAGAATTAGGGGAGGATTTTTTTCCCGATTCACAAATGTAATCTCATGTAATTTAGGCCAAAGAATTTCTTTAGAAATTTAATATTTATTTATGTCATGGAATTAATTTACAGGAAAATGGTTGTCAAAGAAGGAATGCAAGTAGAGGTCCAGGTGTATTGTGATGTGGAAGGATCTAAAAGTTCATGGGTTGAAGGAGTCGTTAGAAGCATTAACGGAAATATTTGTGTGATAAATTTAAAGATCTTAAAAACTAATGAAAAGTCTCTGCGAAAGGTTAAGAAATTTATAAGGGAGGGGGGAAATTTGTTGGTGGAGGTGGTTCTTAGTCACGTAAGACCCATTCCGCCACGCACATCCCTGGAATGGCAGTAGAGGCTAGAGAAAGTAATTGCTGGTGGCCTGGCTTCATAGCCTCTGAAGGGAATAATAACCTCTGGGAGGTTTCCTTCTCACACACATGTATTTTGACTGCCTTTCCTCCATCCGACTTGCGTCCTGCTCAAGAATGGCGAGGAGGAAATTGGATTTCAGTGCCTCCGGTAGGTTTAGGTTTTTGTTTATCTACAATATTGATCCATGTTATATTTGCAATATGTTATATGTTATGCAGGACGAAAACTCTGACATCGGGCAAGCTATCACGGCACTTAAGATTACCGCTGGAGAACCTGAAGATTAGAGTAGTAAGGAGCATAGTGCTGAAACAGTCGTCTGTGGAAGGGATAGTGCTGAAACAGTCGTCTGTGAAAGAGTTTTCAATTATTGTTGCTGTTGACTGTAACACGCTTTAAAATTTTATTACAGATCTGTAACAGCTCCTTTATTCTCTTTTTTCTCA
>APFE031459152.1:0-68388 GCA_000404065.3 Pinus taeda | reverse complement strand
GGCTGTTCAAGGTGGACGTAGCCCAAACTGGGTGAACCACGTATATCTGTGTCTCTCTTGTTTTGTGCGTTTTCTGTGCTTATATTTCTGCAATATTTTATGTGTTCCATTGCTCCGTAATATATAATTTTCTAACAGAACCTATGAGATGGTGATGGATAGAACTTCTATGTATAGAGTTCAGGCTGAAATGCGGCCCTAGACCAGAATGCAGGAGTGACGCGAGCAAGATTTCAGGGGCACGAATGAGGTCGAGGTGGAGGAGGACCTGGAAGAGGTCATGGAAAGCTGATATGATATAATTGCGAAGGACCAGGACATTATTCCCATGATTGTATGAACCCAACGCATCCATCGTGTTTGTATTATACCTAGTTTGATCATGAGACAGAGGGTTGTCCTATGTTGATAGCTAGGATACACGATAAGGGAGCGCTACCACCTCCCCCACTCAGAACCTACAAATGATGAGGTCTGAGCCATGCGAGGAAGACCCTAATGTGAAAATTGTGCTCCAAAGTGGGATCACAACAGGAGATGATAAGGGCAAACAACTAGAAGATAATACTTGGGTTCACAAAGCTCCGATGAAAGAAGCAGAGTTTGATTTGGAGTGCGCTCGAGAAACCTTTATGGAAGCTAAGAAGAGCTTCGTTGATGCCTCCACTTCAGGAAGCAAAGATAGACGCAGCCAGAGATGGACCCATCTATGCTTACAACGTTCCTAGAAACATGCATGAAGCTATTGCATGACAGCAAGGCTATAAAAGGATTGCAGGAACTCATTAACAAATGCACTGGGACTATGCCAGGAGAACCGCATGTAGTATGGAAGATTGGAAAGCATAATACGAGGACGGGGAGAGAAATGAGGCTAACCGCACAGATTGGAGAATATGAGGTGGGCCAAGTAATTATGGACTTGGGATCACATGCGAACGTTCTGCCGAAGTAGACATGAGAGCGCATGGGGAGGCCTATGTTGTAGTGGTCTCCTATTCAGCTACAAATGGTGAACCAATAGAAAATAATACCCCTGGGGAAATTGCAGGGAATCACCATGGATATTGAGGGAGCAAGTGCGCTAGAAGACTTTGAGGTGATAGACATTGTTGATGACAACAATCCCTACCCCGTGCTCTTAGGAATTGATTGGCCTACTGACATGAATGGGGTGATTAATCTGAAGAAGCGTAAGATGATTTTTTAGAAGAAGTCTCTACGTGTAGTTATACCTTTGGACCCTGCTGAAGGATCGCGCTACACCAAGCTAGTGCGCGACTATGAAAGTGATGACGATTTGGACTACATCTACAAGATAAACACATGGGAGCAAGATTGGGTAAATCCCACCATGGATAGATGAATTTCATGGGAGAGCGAAATCTCCTATACGTCAGATTCAGATGAGGAGATAGAGCAATGGCAGAACCAATTACACGAGGTAACCACACTTAATTGTAAAATGATGACAAGATCACTAGGTTGCGTATCAATGAAAATGAGATATCTCCCTACTTATGATGGGTTAAGTGAGGTATATACTTTCTTGGATAAGTTTGAAAGGGAGGTGCTGGAAAAGAAACATTTCTAGGCCTTGAATATGGTACTACATGCTATGCCTGCGAGGTGGTGGGGTACACACAAAGGGAGCTTTAATGACTTGCATGCATGTAGGAGGATGATGCGCACCCAGTTTGGAAAGCCTAAGATGTGATTGGCCAATGAATACACTAGACAGGATGGTCCACGTGTGCATCTGTCCAGGTAGGTATAGGCATGTGAAAAACAACCTACTCAGATGGACGTGAACTTCACGTTGGGAAATATGGTCAATAAGCATGTGTTGGGGGGGCAAATGTGTAAACGGCTCCTCAAGTTGGAACAACCGAGTGTGGAAGGAACAATTGCACAGAAAGTTATCCACACGGAAGTATTTAACATGGTGTGCAAAGTGCTAAACAAGGTATGTAGTGTGCAGCGAAGTGATTGGGACCTGCGCATACCAGCAGTTTTATGGGCTTATAGGACAACGTGCAAGAAAATTATGGAACAGATGCCTTCTAGGCTAGCCTATGGAGAAAACTTTGTAATGTCGATGGAGTATATCATGCCTAGTCTGCACATAGAAATACCCATGGATATGATAGATCATGGAGCCTTGGAAGAAGGGATCATGTCGCTGGAAGAGCTCGAAGAAGAACGCTTGGTACCTAATGAAGAGATTTAGCAGGGTGATATTAGGCTCTAAGAACTCATGAATGAAAGAGTTCGATTGAGGGAGAGAAGTGCCATGGCAGAAGCAGAAGTCAAGAAGCTTGAGGAAGGAATAAAGAAGGACTTTATTGATAAAAAGACCATGGTGAAAGAACAGAATGAGCTCAATTACGTTGATGAACTGGGGGACTACTACTCAGAGTTGATCAGTTTGATGAGTTGGATTGGATGTATGTTATTAAGAAAAGTCTAAATGGTGGCACAGTGCAGTTGAGCACACTGAATGGTGAACTCTTCCCAGGAAAAGTAAATGGTAGTCGGTTGAAGTCATATGCAGGTGGTCCAGCCACTTGACTAGCCGTGGGAAGCAGAGCCTTAGTGCCCCAGGCAACTGAAAGGATGCGCAGGACTGTAAACTACTTTACCCGAGAACTACACAATGACAAGACTACACGGAGGAACAGAGTGTCACAATGTTCGCAATAGCACAAGTGTAGCTGCACTACCATGCGGGTTGGCTAGAAAGTGACTGTTATAGTCACTATTCACGATGTGATGCTTGGTTTGAGACCAAATGGAGCGGGCAGCGAGCATTTAAGGTAGGATTTATGGGCTATATTTTGGAAAATCTGCTACGAAGGGAGCATTAATGGAATGGATTTGGGGGGAACGGTCGAATTCGAATTCAAAAGGCATTATAAATTGCAAAGGGTTGCCTAGCAAACAATACTTGGCCATTTGAGAATTGAGTTGTCGTGTGCTTAGAGATTTATGAACCCAAACCTGTTTGACCTGTTGGATTTAAAGGCATTGGTTTAGAACCTACCTGAGTTGTTGAAATATTCATGGAATAGTGAAATGGCAACATCTAAAGAGGCGAGGGATATTGGAGAGATGACCGCTAAAGAGGTCGCGTAGACCATGACAGAAGGAGATTCCCCTGAGAGTGCCAGGATAGTCATGGAAATCCCTAAATCACCACACATGCTAAGACCCAAGAAAGATAAGCAGCCCATGGTTCCAATGCGCATGTCCCCCAGAAACCCACTACGAACTAAACTAACCATGGAAGAAAAGGGGAAAGCGGTTAATCTGGAAACTGATGAGGAGGAGGAAGACCTTGAGGATATCCTAATAGAAGAGGAGGGAGATGAAGACATGGAGGTGGAAACTGAGGGCGCAGACCCTCTAACTAGGTTGCCCGCATATGTTCCTCCATGGAAGGGGAAGGCAAGGGTGCCCAAGGACCTAGATGAGATCAAGAACTCTCGGCAGACTCCGCTGATATCCGATGATATCATTTTTTAAGGAGTGCACTTGGGACGGGTGTTAAGTCTAAAGATTGAAGACCAGGATCTCACAGACCATGAGAAATTACCACACTTGGCAACCACACAGCTCATGTGACCAAAGAAAAACACCACAGTGAGAGTCATAGAGCTGTAGCTGCACAAGTGGTTGCACGGAGTAGAGAAAGCAGGGTTGTTAAACCTACTACGGGTGCTGCATTACCATCGCCCCAATAACTATCTTTGTCATCAGGTAGTTGCTCTGTCTGGTGCATGATGGGTGTTTGTGACTGGAGGAGCATCCCCATCATGGACCACCTAATTCATAGAATTACCTAACTCCCTTGCAATGGGAAGGACCCAACGGATATTTCGGAGGGTAAGAGCAATGATTTGGCCATCGCAGAGGCCATGAAGAAAAAATTCAAACTAGAGAAGAAGAAGAGCAGGTACGCGATCTCCAGTATCAACAATAATGCAGTCATAATTGTGACCCAGATACTGGCTGACAAGGTTATGCGGAAGCGTCGTGTGGATGAGGTGCTCATGCTGGTGGTAGCACTTGCCACGCAGTGTGCAAAGGGGGTCCATTTTAACTAGTCAGAGTACTTTTGCAAGGAGTTCCTAGAAGATTGCCGCAAGGCACACGAATAGGGGAAGGCTTTCCACTGTGCATGGATCCTTTTTTTCATAGTGCTGGTGGCTTGGGAATTACCTGAGGATAGCTAGTTCCCCATGATTGTGAAGGATCTTCCAGGGGTAGTGAAGTACGCTTCACTGTGGGAAATCAAAGATGCACATAGGATCTGAGACAGAAAGATATTTTAGGTGTTCATGGAGATGAACATCAGAATGGGGATCAATCACAAGCTGAGGTTACCTACTATCTATAATAGTCTACAAAGCTTCACGGAGTTCAAGGAAGACTTCCATCACATATGTATCAGGGCATGTAAGGAGCCCACGAAGAAATGGAATGAGCCCGCTTACCTACCCATGGACGATGTCATCTTCGCTGTGCTAGAGTCGTGGCCACTGGAGTGGCACACTCTAGCTAGCTCTATGCTAGAATTGGAGAATTTTGCTGCGCAAAGGAAGAAGGAGGAGGAAAAAATATGGATCGCACCATTGGTAGAGAAGAGAAGAAACGAGGCAGCAGCAACAAAGGCATAGGAGGTGCAAGACACTGTGAAGGTAGCAGCAAAACAACAACAGGTAGCACAGAAGGAGCGCGAGGGCCAGAAGTCACCCTTGCTTGAACAAGAACTCAAAATAGAAGAAGGTGGTGCGGACCCATAAACATCGTCTACGTAGTTGAAGCACCAATGCCTGCGAGAGCAAGTGGGGCAGCGAAAGAATTCAAACTCTTCTAAGACTTCTTTTGACTTGATCACCCTCACTGAGGGGGATCTGCATGATATAGGGAAGATGGTGCACGACGTTACCACGGAGGCCCTCCAGCAGTTCGTGGAGGAAAATTAGGTGGTATTAGGGGCCCTCTAGACATAGATACAGGAGTTGTAGGTGCGCACTCCTCAGGCTAGTACTCTGTCAACCAGCCTCACAGTAAGCATGGCTGCAACTAAGGAAATGCTACACACTCACATGACCAACACTATAGTGCTACTAGAGGGGGCACTGGTAACAAAAAATGAGGCTGATAGGCCTACGGTTAGTGCACTGAAGGGAGTTGGGATCAACATGGTTGCACTCCCTCGAGAGACACTCTATGGTCTACAAGATGGAATGATTAACATGGAATAATTGAACCTGCAACGTGATGACGTAGTGAGTAGAACCGACAAATTGTACAGGTGGTTGAAGAAGCCTGCTAGATGGTCCCTGAATTGGCCATCCCAGCAGAGGCATGCATCCTGAGGCTAGTAGCAGGGGTGCGCGAGGTGAAGGAAGAGATGGATAAGGTTCAACTGGAGCTAAACCTTCAAATAGTTGAGTTGCAGTTGAAGGCGCAGCCTTCAACTCCACTAGAGGTGAGGGAATAGTGCGTCAGCACCATTACAATGGGAATAGAGGAAATCAGAAGTGCAGTAAAGGACTGCACCAAATTATTTGAAGAGTCGTTTGAGGTCCTCACCACTCTGTAGGAGGACTAGAACATACAACGCTTAAAAATAGAGGCGCATGAGATGCAACAAAAGTACGATGACATAAAAGGGACCACGCAAATAGTGGCCCTTACACAGAGGCACACGTGGATGCAACAGGCAAAAGCGCTCAAAGAGCAGGTAGATGTGGTGCAACATAAGGAAACAGTTTTGAAGGCACGTGCCCAACCATGGATCGATGAGGCCTTCGTCATTACAGCCTCAATCAAAGCCAAGCTTGCGCAGATGCAAGGAATGCAAGAGCAGATGCAGGGAAGCAGTTCAGGTACCATGGTCTTTGAACAATGCATCCAGGAGGTACAACAGGTAGCTGCTCAGTGCGTTGCTGATCTTGTAACAGTCCCTACAGATTTGGGAGGTCTCCGCATGAAGATCTCTGCACCAACAAAGTGACTCAAGGGCAAGTCATGATGTTTGTGTTGGGGTCCTGTTGGGTGCGAGATCCCCCAAGGGAAGTTTTGGGGCTTAAAGCCCATATTTTGACTAAATCCAATGTAAAGACTTCGTGTTTTGTGCGCGCAGAGCACGAGTTTGTAAATGAGTCATAGGGTTGTTTGCCCTCATTTTCATAATGTAATGTCAGCTTTATAGATCTACCCATGGTTCGCTAACCATGGGATTGTATAAATAGAGCGAGGCTCTAAGTTGTAAATCATCGAAGGAATAATGATGGAATATAAGCATAGCATAAAATTTAAGTGTAGAGTCGATTCTTTCGGTCGTAGAGTAGGAGAAGGCTCTGTAGCTTAGTGTGCAGAGGCCTAGTAGTCCGCAGATGAGTGCACGGAGCCCTACAGTTGAGTGCGCAGGACAAGTCGAGTCTGTAACCTTATGAGAAGTAATAAAGAAGAAGTTTCATATTGTTTTTGTGTATCTTTTTCCTATTTTGTGCATTGAATATATTGGGTATAAATTGCAATTTCACTGTTTATATGGTGCGCGAACTTATATGGTTGTGTTGATTAAGTGAATATCATATAAAGTACTTGTTTACGTGAAGTTAACTAACAGTTATAAGAAGATAAGTAATATCCATGGTGTAACTTAGGGAAAGAGTGCAGATCGCTACCTTAGCAGTGCGAAAGCACCTTGGCCCCCGGTTAGGGTTGTGCGAAGGCGATTATAACAAATCGTGAAGGCCTCGCAGGTCAAGATAGTGCGTAAGGTGACTTGCACGAAGCCATTCACAATTGAACTAAATCGACCCCTCAAACATCTCAAGGGTGCAGAATCTTGGTTCCAGTATCCCCCCATACTGCTTTGGGTGAGACCTTAGTCCACGCTCTGTGGGCTATTGCTGAAAGGGTCAGTAGTGTAGGGATTTTTTTTGGCTAATTAACTCCGAACATAGGTCAGGCCCCATCAAGCCAACACCCCTAGACCTTCACGAAGGTCTATGCCTGCCTTTCACGGACCTTAAACAAGTGAATCAACTACTTAAGTGCTTCTGAGATTGATTCTACTTCTTTATTTACCCAGATCAACTTAAGTATCTAATATTCATGCATTAAGATGTTCTTTGGGTAAATGGATATTATTACTTGTGTTCGTATAACAATGTAAACCATGAAGAATCACGCATCAATACAACATTAAATCATAAGCCCAAATATTCATCATAACATAAACGCTTTCATTCATAACAGAAGTAAATAGATCAAACACAAATATTTCCATAATCATCTCTTTATTGATACTTTAGATTTGCTTATAGACTCAAAACTACCCTGCGCACTGAGTTGCAGGGGTCCGCACACTCAGCTACGGACTCTACTCTAGGCCTCTGCCCACACAGCTGGAAAGCCTCTCTTCTACTCTAAGACTCTTCACTCATCACTTCTACTAACCCATTACATTCATATCTTTCGCTACCAAAAACTTGCATTAGACTCTTCTAAGACATTCCTTTTTATATAATCCTATGGTTCACGGACCATGGGTAGATCTTCTAAAGCCGACACATCTTACATAAAAGTAGGGTAAAAACCCTTTATGACACTTTACATCTACGTGCTTTACGACAACATCTTGCGAAAACTTTACTCTTTATATACAAAAACTTTGGCTTTCAGCCCCAAAACTTAGGCTTTTGCCCCAAAATTGACCTTAGGGGACCCTATCCCAGTAGTAGGCAAGGAGGATTCTTTATATTTTTAGGACTCATAATGTATATTTCAAAGCAAGAGTTGGCCATGAAACACATAAATTCTATGATAAAACTCAAATTAGCAGTACAGGTGTTGGGTTAGGAACATGAGATAATTCACCTATAAATATTTGGATATTAACTCTTTGTAATTCAGTGGATGAAACAAAATCCAATCTTAAGAAATATCACACTGTACAACCTTTGTTCATTAATGTTTTTACCTTTGTTCAATCATATTTCCTTCGTATATGTATAAAAGGATAGAAACAAGGAAATAGATGGATTATTCAAAGTATGATTAGAGTTGGGACAAATAAATATAAAAAGTTTTCAATAATCATTACACAATCCTTGGATATAAAGTTTTCTCAATCATTTTATATTCTTAGGATTATAAATTTATAAAATGGTGATGGATGAATCATATAGTGAATGATATATGATACATTTTGGATGAACCAAAAAAGATGTAACAATTGGAAATATGGGATGAAACATGTTTATTTTGTGAAAATAGACAATGTCACCAAGTTTTAAAGTTTTTGTACATTTATCTAAAATGTGAATATCATAGATTTTTTTGCGGAAAAAAAATAATAATAAAAAAAATAAAAATAAAAATATTCTATACATCTAATAATGTAATTATATTTATATAAATGAAATTACAAAATGGTTTCATGAGAAGAAAAATGCATATTATTCTTTTAATCATAAATGTTTAAAATACAAATAAATTTAAGAAATTTATACAATTGTCAAAATAATCATAGGTTTAATAATAGTTTAGTATGGTAAGGTTAAAAAAGCACAACACCTAATGTAAAATTTGTATTTACTTACCAACCATGAAATTTAAATGAAGAAATCGAATAATGGCCATGAAAATGTTTTAAAACAAAAGATGTAAAATATGTAAGTTTCATTTTGAAATATTAAGCCAAACGTGAAAAGTTATAAATGATGAAAATGAAAAATAAATATGATTTTTATTAATAATGATGTAATTTTACTTAGTATTCGGTGGTAGCTCCAGGACATCTCCCTTATACTTGTAAGTCTCAAATTAGGAATGTTGAATGTCTTTGGCAATGATGTCTTGAGATAATGAGAGAACAAAGGATTATATGTCTAGGTTGAAACATTTAGTTGATAGTTTGAAGCATGATGTGACTAGGATGACAATAGTACATGCAATTATGGAAATAATAAGGTTCATGTTCTTTAACTCTAGGCTCATTTCTAGAAATGGTCAGTCTATGATTGTGGAAGGAGATTTGGTTTGTTTCAATCATAGTGGACTCATTCTTGGGCTTAACATGTCACTATTTTTTAGCAAAATGTATCCATGATTGTATCTAGTTTTCTTTGGTTTTTTTCTCCCAACACATGTTATCAAGGGAATTTCGAAAATTTGAATCCAATCTAGGAATTAAAGAAATTTCTTTAGTTTGTCTTCATTCCACCACCCAATGTGTTTAAGGTACTGATGAATCCCTCTCCCAATCAATCTTCTCCTATGAGATTCTTAAGTGACTTGGCTCCCAATTCTCATTGTTTATTGAGACAATAGTTTATTATGGTCCTTGTTTGAGTTTACAATCAACCTAGTTTTTTCTCCTCTAGGAAGTATTAGGTGTGACACCCTTCGACTATTTCTTAGACTCTTTATTTTTGCTAGCTATTAAACCCCTATTTGGTTTCATTGGGAAATCTCGAGGTGTTGAAAATGTAGCAAGCAAAGTCTTTTGGCTTATGCCTTAGCCAATGAAGATCTTGAATTATCCTTATCTCAGTATAAGTGCAAGCTCATGAGTTAGACTTTTGTTAGGGTGAGCTTGTTTCTAGTGTACTAGAATAATCATCAAGATGGCATGTGTAGAGTTGGAGCTTTGGTTTAGCGGAGACTTTATCAGTTTGAGAACGAGGTGGAAGTTGCAAGTTGATTTAGAGCGAGTTAGTCTCTAGTATTGATTGAAGGAAGAATGAGTCTCACTCTTAGTTAATTCACTATCATAACTCGACTTCTAAAATTGAATTGAGCCTTCCTTGCTTGCTCGAATTGGGTCTATAAAGAGGAGGACAAAAGGAACATGAAATTCATATTTTTGTGCACAAGGTTTGTGAGACAAGACAGTTCATTAGTTTGTGAGAGTCTTTGTTTGTGGAGAGTGCAGATCTTGTGTCCAAAGAAATGGGAGATCACAAATGCTAGAATTTAGGAGACTCATTATGTGCAGGCTTGAGGAGTTGGTGTCCTAAGAAATAGGATTCATGAAGTGTGCAAGGAAATGCTAGGAATTGTGTTAGGATTTAGGGGCCTCATGTGCACTAGGAAATAGTGACCTAGTTCTCAAGGATTTATGAGGCTTCTAGGTCATAGAGATCAAGGAGAAGAGAGCAATTTTTCTAGAGAAAGTTGAGGCAACAAAGGAACAATTGCGTGTTATAGGCCGAGATCAAGTAGTGATCAAGGCAAGACTAGATCAATTGTATCAACTGATATTTGTGAGAAGAAATAGAATGCTTTCTCAGAGAGACAAATTGCTTTGTAATAGATCAAATTGCTTAAAAATAATCAATAAAATTCCACATCAAGGAAGCAAGTTTTCCCTATTGGGTTTCATAAGAAAACAAGTGTGTCAATTTGTGCATGTGATTTTTATCTCTGGTGTTTTATTCTGCTTCTTATGAATTGTTAAGAAACTATGTATCTTGGTGAAAGTAAACTAGGTCTCAAATTTTAGTTATTCATCTAAGTAGTTGTAGAGTTTCATGGAAATTTAACACAAGGATTGTTTGAAGACCCCTCTACTAGTTTAGAGTCTAAAAATAGGTAACTACATGCCGATTCCGTTTTTCATCCCATAACCTTGTAATCTCTAGTTCTTCCATACATTAGTTGGCCACTAAAACCCCTTGTCAAGAGTGAGCTCTACCCTATGGAGCCCATGGCTAAAGATCCATCCCTTAAATGTAATAAATGTGGGTTGGCTAGAGGCACAACATCTATTGGTATAATATCTCCTCCTCAAATGCCTCAACACATTACTATAGCCTAAACATATGCTAAAATGGTGGCTCTAGATTTCCATAACTAATTCCTACCAAGAACCAAAAATGAGATGGCAAGCATGGAGTGACCCATTAACATAAAACATTCTTTTTCCAAAAGCTGTCCAAAAGTGGGGTTCAATTATTGGGTCATTGATCCAAATTATTCCATAATACATGACATAAAATATTTAAACTACTTGATCTCTACTAAAAAGGGTGATCATAACCATGATATTATGCATAAACATAATGTGATGGATTAAAATTTTGATGCATAAATAACTATGTAGAGAACTCTAGAAAACTCAATGGAGGAAATAGATCAAATCCCCAATTTTGTAGACACCCTTTCAGATCATATTACAATTACAATGGATAAATACACTAAAGTTCAACTAGATAAGCAACCTTAGTAAAAGTTCAACTAGATAAACAACCTTGGTAAAATTAAAAAAAAAAAAAAACCATTATTTTTCTTGGTCATGAAGAAAAATGAAAATTAACAACTTCCTCAACATCATGTTAATTTATTCTTTTTAATGCTTTGAACATACTATTAGTGGATAGATATAAACTCTAAAGTCTTCGGATGCTCTAAAATACCATCAATCATATAATACATTGAAAACACTATTTTTAAAATTATAGTGATTCTACTTTCAAATTGATAAACCAAACTATATACCATGTTGGTTGTACTCTATTTGTGTCATAATAATATTACTATTACTAACCTGAAATAAATAAATAAATTGATATAATTATAAAATATAACCTATAATATAATTATTATTATATGAATATAAATTAGATAGAGAAAAATGAAATTAGTAAAAGGTATATGATTTAAGTTTAGAATTTTTTAAATTCAATAAATATAATATAAATAATGATTTTTTAATTTGATTATAGTATTTATTTTTTATTATAAAAAAAAATAAAATCAATTAATAAAAATAAATAATTACAAGCTTATTATAATTTATTAAATAAAATTAAAAAATGTAATTTTTAATTAAAATTTATGCTAAAATTTGATAAGATAAAGTGTTAGAAATGAAAATTTCCTTGACAACGTTGCATGAATATATATTAGAGTGATGCATATATATATATATTTTTATAATAATTATAATTATGGTAATTTTTTATATATAAATTTGTATTTTTAATATGATTAAATAAAATTTTGTTATAAAAAACTTTGTTAACATGTTAGGTTGGATCTATTTTTCCAGCTTGTTCTTGACGATGGACCACACTAGTTGGTCCCAAACGCTTTGACAAAAGTCTTTCCATATGTGATTTACACTGAAATTTTTTCTGATAACTATGATGGATCAGAGAAGCCTCAATTCTACAAAATTGTTTTTTTAATACAAATTTTAATTTGAGGTTTAAATTTAAATTATATATAATATAAATAATTAATAAATATTATTAATGTTATTCAATTTTTTTTAATAAAATTAGAAACTATTCTATAAAATAATATTATTCAGATAATTTTGATTAATCAAATGAACAACAAACTATAAAATTAATAATTTATAATATGAAGTTATAAAAGTTAAAATGTAATGCTTGTATCCATCTGAAATGTTGAATAGGGAGGTGAAATTGGCCCAGTGAAGCTTAATTTTTTTGGGAAAGCAACCGTGAATATAAATCCTATTGGTGATATTAATGCTATCAAGATGCTCAAGTGCATGAATATCTTGCTAGATTATCTGCAAATTGGTTATAAATAGAGGGTACCGGTAGATCTTCATCTGGAAGTCAGTAACTTATGAAACATGGTTTAGGTGACAAGGTGCTGATATAAATATAAAAGCTCTGTAAAATGTGTATTCAGTTACAAAGATATTCAAATTAACTCTTGAAATAAATTCGCCCACCAAAGTTTTAAAATCCGCCCAGCAAAGAGGAGGGAAGGGAAGTGCCCTAAGATTGTTAACTTCTTTACTCGGTAATAGTGAATTGTTATAGTTTATGATCGGTCTTATGAGTAATGATTGGGGTATTGTAAAAGGGATGCTTGCTACTGGGACGTAGTTTGCAGGTAGTTTGTTGAGATTTATGCTGTTGCGTATAGTTACATTTACTGCAACCAACAACCATCCCTCTCCCATTTACGTAATCGCAGGTGGTCGATATCGTCAGGTGAGTAGGATATGTAGGATTTTTATTTTTGTTTTCTTTGGAGGAGTTCTGGAAGCTGATGTGCAAAATACGCCGGTGAATTGGGATATCATGGCCTTTTAGACTGTGTTTATATGAATGCTGCATACTTGCTGCTGGCTGCTGACAACACCAAAATTGGATGGCCTACGAACTCTTGCATTTAAGCATTCCAGCAATCAACCACGTACTCGTAATCATTGCGCAAATTGTAAGATCTGTTTTTGGGGAGAGTTACCGAGGGACAGCTTTCACTTTTATCCCTTGTTTTGAAAAGCAAATTGACCCGGAAATTGCACAGACTGTGCAGGTCTCTGCAGATTTTTAAACCAAGATTGCACAGAATGAGAACGTTGAAGGCATGCACGAATGACAAAGGCAAACTCCTAAAAAACAAAACAGTGACCTGCAGGGCCTCCTCTATTTCCCTCTGAGCCAACTGATGCAGCATGCAATACAACAACTCTACTCTACTCTTTTCAGAACTGTGGCAGAGTGCGGTTATGCATGGAAGGCAGGGAGGCAGTATGAGTCCAAATTTAAATGCGTCCTGTCGAAACCCTACGACTGAGAATGAGTCGAGCAGAGGCGCGACGAGGAGGAGGAGGACTGGACTGTGTAGGAGGACGACTTCGGAGGATAATTTTTCCTCGATGTGACTCTGGTCAAAACGAACCTGCCATGAAAACTAAAGCCTGACATGATTTCGTAACTCAATCCGACAGCCCTGCAAATACTGCACAGAGGATTAACTCCGGGAGCACTTCGAGGAAACTGGGAACAACATAGATTCACGTGTTCAAACCCAAAATATAATGCCTTTTGTCCCCCTGTACTGCCAGGGGCAATTATTACAGGGCGGTATGATAGCAACTATTCGAAACCGCTCCCTTGTTATTCTATTAACGCAACATGCACCTGTCATGTCTCTGTCCTGCACTGGATCATGGATTGCCATTACGAACCTTGTATGCCTGTTCTGTTCTCAGTGAAGAATAGATTTCTCACTGCAACACCTCACGGACAGCTCAAAGTGGGGTGCAGAATACAAAGGCGCCGGTTCTATTCCCAACATTCATTTACAGTCCCGTCCCGTCTGACTATTTCAAGACGCCCTTTTAAAGCCATCATGCAAAGGATATACAAGAAGCCATTTCTAGAGGATCTGTTGACCAGAAAGGTCTTTGGCCTTTTCCTGAATCACTCGTCCCTCTGATATAATTACCCGTCCATGCAATCAGATGCCTCTACAAATCATTTAATTAAACTGAGAATGCAATAAATGCCACTCGGTGCCTTCGGGGAATAATCCCTGTGTTTGTTTTGACAATTAATTCTGAATTTGCTAACTGCATACGGTTAATGATAATACATGATAACAAACACGTTGTGCTTCAATTATCATCAGTTAAGACTCGCATTCTTCCTGAAAAGCAGGGATTGTGGCTTCCAGTGGCGTGGAAGAATTGAATTTCCATATCTCGTTAGTTCTCATCGTTTTTACTTGACAGCTGGATAAATTCTAGCCACCCAAACAATCCACCTCCTCGCATTAGTCATAAGATAGTGCTTCAGCTATGTCGCATACCTACGCTATCAGTATATAGTCTTTTAAAAGAAACATTTGAGTCTTTGGAAACCACTTGACTTCTGCCATTTAAGTGCCACTTACCTTCTTTAAACTATGAATATAACTCAACTTTGTCTGCCGAGTCCATTAATTCCAACAAACTTATCATATCTTTTAGATTTTAACCAGAATCAGAACATATATACGTCATTGTGACTTTGGACGCTGGCCTCCTCAGGCAACCAATTGGCTCACGGACTTTTCCTTTTGTCATGTTTTTCATACTTTTCCTTTTATCATGAAATGGGCAGTAGTGGTTTACTAGTAGAAAATGTTTTGCATAGTCTTCAAGTTTGTTTCTGTGATATAAATTGAAATTTGCCGTCCACAAATCGGTCTAGGTTTAAAATAATGTTTACCACTTCATATCAATTTATGTGTTTTACTTGTGCACGCATACAAGATGGACTCAAACTACCAGTAACGTCCAGAACTTTCTCAGATAAAAACAAACAGCATCCCAACAACTCCAACCAATGGAGGCATTTCTGTTTTGAAAATCAGAGGAAGTATCTGGTCATACTCCAACGATTGAGTAATTAGATTGTAAACAATAACAAACCTAGCTTCTAGTTTAAGGCGGCTGTAGATTTGAAGATTTGAAGTTGAATCTTTGCAACATGCAATCCACACGGCAAACGAAAAAGGAGTAAATGAATGTTTCTGGTCATATTGTATGAATAGGACGTAAATGTCTGTCATATGGTGGTCACTTCTACAATGGCAACGGTTTGTTATTATACCCAGAATTCTATAGAAAGAGCCGTAGCATGCAATAGAGGAGGAGATGATGGCCCTTTTTGAATCAATGTAAATCTTGATATTAATGCATTTATCAATTTCTAATCGTTTGAGAATGCTTCAAGCTTCTTTTCTGTACTGTCATAAAATCATCATGAAACTGTACCAGACATTGTATTGAACAGACACATCAAAACAAAGAGCACTTCATCTCCTGCTCAGGCCTCAAATACCTACAAGAAGAGGTGAACGTGGGGGTCCCTTTCAAGCGGGCTTTCGTGACTGGCTTCCTTTGACATTCTAAGCACTTCATAGATTTCGCCACCATATGAAGAGCAGGAAACAGTCAACGAAGTCCAAGATCATATTGCACTTCCCCAGACAAGACTTGTAGACTAAAAAGGAGAATCTGTGTGGAAATCAACCATAGGTTTACTTGTTTAAGAAGAAACAATTTTATATTTCTGTACCAAACTACTCCAAAAGGAATTCGTGAAAAGGCAAATCACACAAACTTTCATGCTGAAGTACATGCAATTATTATTTACATGGATTGCAGAAAGACCCTTTTTTTTATTATTCCCAGGAAGGGTGGGCTTGACTCTGGTTTAGTTTACATTTAAGGGATCGTTACCTCATCCTCAGTATCTGTGCTTCCCTAATTTTCTTAACATTTTCTCAGCCTATTAGATTACAACATTCATTTTATTTTACATAGAAATCAGGTTTAAGAATCCCAGGCCCAATCAGTTTGTGGAAGTCCGATACTAAAATAAAAGAACTTTCCAATGACTATTATATTAACTACAGATCAGAGATCTCTCAATTAATATATCTTCAGCAGCTAATCTCGAAATAGAATTATATCTTAATAGCTTATGTCAATTAAATAAAGAGACATGTTATCAATGCTATCTTTCTGGGAGGATGAGATCGGCCTATGGTCATCTTAAACTTTCCAACCCCGGTACAGATACACTAAGAAAATAAATATAATGATAACGTTATATGCGTTTGTGAATTGAATAATTATTTTATCAATGGAAGGAACTCACTGAAATATCATGGAGAAAAATACCTCTTGGCTCTATTTTATATAGAGGAAAATATGGAAAATGTTTAGAAGTTCAATATAAAATCTTATAGAATCTCAATTGCCTCTCTGTGGATAGACAACTACATGTTAGGCATGTTTTAGTTTAAAAAAATAATAAAACTAACCTATATTCATAAAATTGATTTTCTTTTTTCAAAGGGCACTGGACACGCAACGCTGGGATTCGTTTCCAAATGTATTTGACACGTAATGTATAAGAAAAATGGGTTTGACAGCCCACGGTGACAACGAATTTTGAATATTAAAGTGCCGTGATATAGTAGGTTTAAACTAAGATTGATAAAAAGAGGAAAAGCAATTGATTCCTATTTATGTATATATGACTAAATAGGATTGCACGGTAAAACTCTCAGATTTCAATTCATTCTCAAACTCTAGGATTGCTGTGCTGTGAATGTAACTATATTCAATCTGCTGAAAAATCACTGAAAAATTAATCTTTTGGTGCCAACTGGAAGCACTTACATAGTTTTATAGGTCAGAAAATAATCTTCCATAAAGAGACGAGGCTATCCTTGACGATAAGCGGGAGTGGAAAATAAAACATTTCAATTTTTTTTTATTTTTGGAAAAATACTAAATAGAAAGGAATTATAAAGCATACAAGAATATTAGGAAATATTGTTGATAGCATGCATAGATAGAAGGAAATATTGTCAAATTTATGATTCAAGTTAAACGATATCACAGCAGAAATATTTTTGGAATGAATTCTTCATTTTTATAAGTAAAAGGAAACTGCTTCAGATAGAAAATGGAAGGAAATAAAAAGCAAATCAACATGCAGAGAACCAACCACACCAGAAAACCAAAGGAATGGTTTATAAACTTAAAAAAACTGTCTTTGTAAAGTTTTCTATAAATAATACTAAGATGAAGCCAAAAGGCCTCCCATTATACACTGCTATTAGAAACTTCTGGACAGAACGAAACAGAAAGGGCTGACTGATGTCAAGAGTTCTTTCCCGGTCATTGAGACAGTCAGTTAATTTGATAAATCTATGCAATTTCCAGCATTTTGGATTTTCTTGCATTTCTTTATGAAATTAAGATACCTACCTGAATAGCTTAACTCGCTTGCTAAAATCTACGGAGTAGTGTAATATTTGCAGTAGACGTCCACGTCAAATGAAGCATATACAAAATGACAGGCTGCTTCACTTGCTGGGAGAGAGGAGGAAATAGATATGTAGAAATATTTATTATTACAATATGCGCGTCTCAATAAATATTTCTGGGAGCTTTAGCCAAGTTCTATGGTTTCTGTAAACGCAAATGATTCAAAATTCCTGAGAGTGAACACTGATCGATATCTTGAATGAAAGTCAGCATTCCTTTTTCCTTTGAGCGGAAAAAATCTCGGCGGCAATGTTAGGCCCATCATTCCTGCATGAAAATAAGGAATTACAAGAAAATAAATAAATAGAATGTACTAAAACGGCGGAATTGATCTAAGGTGATTAAAGATTTGCGTATTGGTAAAAATGGAGAAGACAAATTACCAGATTTATTTGAGGGCCAATTCCTCTAGCGCTACTCCGGTCATCGCTGCTGCTCCTTGAAGATTGAGTAAACGGATTAAGCGGCCCCAAACTACCAGAAATGTTCATCTGAGCAAAGCCTGGGTCGTAGGCATTTCCGCTTATTCTTACGATTTCCTGGTCATAATTTCGAAGCATTTGATGTTCTCGTGAAGAAATCTGCGACTCCATCATTTGGTCCCTGAAAATGTGCTCTCGTGAAGTTCCCGGTAATCCCATACCGATGCCTAGGTTTGAAGCAGGGCCTGCAAGTAAAGGGCCGGTGATTCCCGCATTTATGTATTTAGAAAGCTCCGAGCGAGCATTGCTTAAATCAACCTGTAATTGCTTAAGCTGGTGTTGTAAGATGGAAATAACTCCCACGCATCCGTAGACTGGATCCTGCAGTCGAGCATTTGCCTCATACGCTAAGGAGTTAACCGCATCTTCACGCTGGTGTGGATGCAATTCGTTCAAAAGCTTCGTCACGTTGCTGGCTCCGAATACTTTATGGACATTTGCAAATTTCTGAGGTTGATCTGGCGGAAAATAGGGAGCAAAAACGCATTCCGGAGTGCACTTTCGTCTCAGGAACTTACAAGCGGCGCAAGGTGAATTTGAAGAGGACGCCATTATATCTGCTCAAAATTAAAAAGAACAAGAACGCATATTAGTTGTGAAGATAAACGACCGACAAATACCGGGCTTGGAACGAGCTCGTTTTCTTTTATCCTTTTCTTCTGCTTTTGAACAAGATTGCAGTGAAGGCTCAGTTCCTTTGTCATTCTAAAGAAGTTTGCGCTTTTTTCTTCTATTTTTTTCAGGCATGAAAAGATGTCTAGCACCACACACGTTTTGCGGGGAAATACATCTCACAGCAATGCTCATTCCGTGCCTGGGGTTCGGGTTCTACAAATACCGTGAAGGTGTTGTCGCCTCCAAATAATTTCAATCAACCAAAATAAAAAGGTAAAACATGCTGTTGGATAACTTTCTCCAAAACAACTGTAGATCTATTTTAACTTGACAGACCCCACTTAAAACATGGCACTCGAATTAAATCAGTTGCGAGAAAACATTAAAAACGAAATCTACATAACAATCAGCAATCTCAATTTAAGGCATAAAGTAAGTCCTTAAATCTCCGCATTCCTCTGAAACACTGACGCGTTCGCCGTTAAATTTGAGATTTCTTCAAAAAATCAAGCAGTTCTCCTTGAAAATATATACAAAATGACAGCCTAACTAAATTTATTTTAACATCAACAGCAAAAGCTGAAACAAGAGTAAGCGAGCTGGATCGGACCATACCGCGGACAACAATAAATTGAAAATGTCAGGTTCGATTGCTGTCCAGTTAAATCTTTCGTCGAGGACACTTAAAAACTGTTCATAGTCCTTAACCTGCAACTACGGAGCCTCAAAGCTGCAGCCATGGCTTCCAAAAAGGCATTTAAGATTCCTCTCCAGACAAACCCTACTGAAGCTCTCAATCATTCATTCCGCTTCACAGGATCAAGGCTTTCAGCATCTTTTCTTTTCTTCTCTTCTTGCCTCGTCTCGCCTTGATATCAGAGACTTTCAGTGGCTGTGTTCCTGAGAAACGACCCTAGTTTCTGCACCAAGCGATTATTATTTCTTCAAGCCCCCAAAAAAGAGAAAAAGAAAAAAAACTTGACAAGAACAAAATGAGGAGAAACGGTGTAAGTGTGTACACCAGAACAAATGCTAAAGCAGAAAAAAATATGCGAGAAAACAACCTGGCCAAACGCTGATCTATCGTGCGTGATGTCGCGGACGGAACGGAACAGATCGGCACCCGGCCGCGGAAAGCCGGAAAGAAAAGAGAAAAGGTCGGGTTACGAAAAGGCAAAAATGGCGGAAAAGAGAGGGAAAAAGGCCGTGGGTGCGGTAAAATAATATTTGGAGCGCAGCCTGGTGGAGGTGAATGAAAGATTGCTTCAAACAAAACTAGCAGTAGTAGGATTAGGCGAAGGAAGATGCAGATGAGTAGTAGTACATGGATTTACGTTTTAAAATAATACGGCGAGGGTTTTGCGGCCGCAAAAGGAGCAGCCAGCTCAGTTTTGACCTTCTCTGCCCTTTTTCTGCAAGTATACGCATACTACCCCCCGCACAGTTAATTATTCTTTACTTTCCTACTTCTTCCCATCCTGTGCCGCACCAATCCATACGCGTAGAATCAGTCCCATAATCGTTTATTATAAGTCTCCACACTCGCTCGGCTTGACAGCACAACGAGGGCGAGCTTTTCTGTCAAGATCAAGCAGAACGGGAGGAGCTTTCGCGTCAAGGTTGACAGAAAGAAACTCGATATCAGCACACTTCCAAACACGGGAAAAATTGGCGGCCTCCGCAATAAGTCCCAGATCACATGCACGCCGCATTTAGGGCTTAGCCTACCGGTCACGTCGGGGTCTAAGATCTAGAAAAAAAATAATAATCAGAGATAGGGAACCACCTGTCTAAATAACAGTCCAGCTAGCGCTCGTCACCTTATTTACCATATCTTTGCAGCTTTCATCATATATGTACGTGTCAAATCTTCATTGGTTATCTTCAAAATCCTTCCTCCGTCGTGCTTGCCCCTCATCTCCGGAAACGTGACAGAAAAAAGCAGAAGCTCCATAGAAAATTTCCTCCGCTAATTAATTCCAGAATTTTGGCATAAGACAGGCCCCGCTCCCGTCTCCTGTTCAGGATCCCTCTGACATTTAGTGTACCCTCAACAGCATAAGCTGTCACTCATGGATCCTCTTCCTCTTCCTCTTCCCCTTCCTCTTCCCCACTACTAACCTTCACTTCGTTAAATATATTTATAACGTACTACAGAATCCTGGCGTCTACAAACAGGACAGAACCATAGATTTATAAAACCGTAAACTTTGACGGCACAGGGCAGTGACCGTCAAACTCCCATTCCACTGTCACCGCCGTGCTTCCCTTCCCACCTGCACTCGCTCTGCATCAGACACGACACGCTGGACAAAGCCAACTAGAAACCTACATTACCACCGTCAACTTCCATTTGACGGAGCCCGTTTGACCGTCACTTCCGTTCCACAGTAACCGGGAGTCCCTGTCGTCCCGATGAGTTGTGGTGATATGGCGGTAAGTGGCGACTCCCCGTAGTAGGTAAGAAAAAAACTATGTTACTTTGGCAGTAATTATACTTAGTGTATGGAAGGAAGGTTGGTATGTATGTATGTCAGTTGTATGTCCTTATCTTGGGCTTCACGAAGCTTCTGTATGATGAAAAGGAGAGGACTGGGGCTAGAAATAGGGTTAGGACGAGCCGGGTGAAACAGAAAGGAGGTAGGGGACAAAAAGGAGGCAAGGAGTATGTTGCGTGCAAAGAGGATTGTATTGCAGACTTTAATTAAATAATGTCCGGCTGGTACTACGTCACCCCGCTCCCTAGGAACACCCGTTCATGCACGCATTTGGATGACTTGTACCATGACATGACCACATGATAGCGAAATCACATCCTTCCATCCATCCATAACCAAGCTGTACGTGCTACACCATATCATGCGCCGGAAATATCACGTGCATAGATTTGATTTGAGCCGCATGTGTCCATCCATACATCCATCCATCCATGCCCATGCCCCTCCATCAAGATTTACGCATTCTCCGTTGCTGATTTTAGTGAGTTTTCACAAAGTAGGTGAGTATCCGCCCTTCGTATTATCGTGGAGGGCACGCCTTTTTTTTTTAAATATTTATTACTTCGAAGTTCTCTAATATTTTCATTTTAATGCTTAGACGTAAGTTTTACATTTGGGTCTTTCTTAATTGAAAGCCTTGCAAGCTAAAACTTTGGCCATTTTATTTGACTACCAAGCAAGCATGTTGTTACAACTAGAATATAAAGAGTGGTGTTGCCCTTTAAAAAATGAACCCATGTCCCTTGGAGTCTAACTGTGGCAATTCTTTTTCTTTAACAACATATATAATTTGATATTGGAATTTTGATGGATATGTGGTGTAAATCTAGTCTTGTCTCTGCATAATTGCTTTTTCCCTGGCATTGCAAAGTTATTTTTTTGGAAATAAACAATATTCATTTTAAGCTCAACTTAAAAGCTAAGACTACATTCAATTATTTAGATGGTTACATTTCACCAGCTTTGATGTTACATACTAAATTGAGAGAAAGGCTTTGAGATAAAAGTATGTGTAATTTAGATGATTTTAAAATAGTAAAATCTTATAAAATAATTACATTTTATATTTATACACTTCAAATATTATCCAACAAGAATGATTATAAAATTTAATATTACATATGGAAGGAAAGCATATATAAAAATAAGATGATAAGAACATACAAAAATAATTAATAAATATGTAATAGAAAATATGATTATAATAATTATAATAACTTGGTTGGTCAATAAAATTGAGATATTGTTCTTATCTTCAGTAGGTGGATTAGGGTATTTGATAATAATTATAAAAAACAAGTAATGTAAAGTCTTACTCAACTTTAATAAATATCCCATATCCATACTTTTTAGATAAAAGATTCTTCTTATATATAATTTTGGTTTACATGTTGAAGTTATATATATATATATATATATATATATATATATATATATCTTTTATAATGAAATAAGTTCCAAAATTGGAAAATATATCTTTCTCTATTCATAATATTAATAAAATTAAATTTATACTAATTTAATTATATAAAAAAAATTGTTATTGAAATATTTATCTATAAAGTATAAAATTTAACATAATATTTAGAAAATTAAATTAAAAAACTAATTGGTAATACCTTGTTTAGTTGGCAATCTTTGTGATATGAAGTATTCTATAAATTAAGAGATCCAAGGTTCAAATCCCCCAAACTAACCCAGTGTACTAAAAAAGAACACTTAATTTTAGGGGTGTTAGGAAAGGGAGGGATTTTAATCAATTCTGAGGAAATTATCAAAGTCATTGCCAAAAATAAAGGTGTGGAAGATATAGTTATTTTAGGTGACTCCTTACTCTTGATCAAGCATCTCAATAATGGAAGGAATCTGAAAGACAACACCCTGGATAGGTTACTCGAGAGAATCATAAGTATTTTGATGCATTTCATTCTAAGAACTCTTTTCGTATTCTCAGAAACAACAATATGGAGGCAGATGCTAAGGAAAAACATGCTTTCTCTATGGGTGAATTTGATCTCGAAATAAATGGGCATAAAACCAAGTGCTTAATTCCCTAATGGATCAAATGATATTTAATGTGTGGTATTCCTTTTGGCTTTGGCTTCGTTGGATTATGTCAATAGCCCTTAGAAATTGTATTCATTCCCCTTGTTCTATGATCCTCCCTTTCCTATCATACGCAATCCTTATTAATAATGATCTCGAGCTAAGTCTGATTCATATGCGATCTATTGTTGGCTTGTTCTCCATGAAGAACGTATCAATTTATTTCAATAATCGTCATATAAGGTCCTTATGCCTAATCTCACATGCTCGAACTATTAAAGCACATATGCCAGGGCACTTGAATTATGCTTCACACTAGACAAGGATGAACATGTAAGAAAAATTAATGTTTGGGAGGTTGAACTTGTGTGGATTGATAGGAATTAGAGAATTAAATTGATGAGATGCATCCTTTTAGACCACTTCCACTCTATTTTTTTTTGCTCATGAGAGTTCTCTTCTCAATTAGCTTCAATTCCAGCTCTGGTTTGGCTCTCTGTCTCAGTTATGGTGTTAAAGCAGATCCATCCCTAGCAGCTTTACAAAGATCTCCAATCTAGGCTTTTTCAACTCTTTGGTTTGGTGACAAGGTGGCTTAAACATCCTTGTTCATGCATTACCTAGCACTCGAGGCTTATTGACTCAAAGGAAAATACAAGAATATTGGGGTGCTCTCACTCTTAGCTTGTTAATTCATCATATTCGAGAGGTATTATTTATTTCCAATTATATTTCTCAGTTAATCTGTGTTCGATTGGAAATTCTTAAAAGATAGGACCTCTTCTGAGTTATAGACCAAAGAATGGAAAGGTAATTAAGTGGTGCTCTAGTAGATGGGTATCTTCTGCAAATTTATTTAGAAACTAGTTCAATTTGAGGGTGCATGCTAGCACACTTCAAAATCAATTTCTTGTAGCCTATGTCATCTCTTGGAATAAAACAGATAGTTGTCTAAGGTCATTTTCCTTTGTCCTCTGTCCAAGCCTAGCTCTTATACATATCAGGAAAATGAAATCTGATTCGGATTCAAACTCCTCAGCAACTAAGAGCGCTTGTTCCCATTGTTTATCCACTCATGATGCTCTACACAAAGTTGATTATGACCTATAGGTTAATTTTTTCCAAATGTCTCACTCTCAAATCAAGCTCTCTAACAAGCTCTTGTCTCTCCAATTTCAGTTCTCTCGTGTGTTAGATAAAGTAGATGCCCTCAAAGGCATTATGATGGAGCTCAAATTGAGAAAAGATGCATAAGAAGAACAAGGCAGTCATGAGGATAATATGGGAGGTTGCGATATTGATCTAAATAAGCTAGCTTCAACCATTGATTAATTACTCCTACAAGCTATGTTAGGAAGTTTTGTCTTCTGTCTTTTGTGAAGTGAAGAACTGAATTACTTCATTCTGTAGAATGAAGTAGTCTTAGGTATATTATGATTGTGTTGATAAGATTGTATATAGTCTTATGTTCTCGTTTGGATTTCTATATGTAAACATGTAGCTATGTACAGAGTATGTTCTTAGTATGTCTTCATGGGTTAGTTTGCCCTTATCAGTAGATGGTCATTGATGCTTATAGCACTCAATCAGATTTAAATTCGAAATAACCCTGAGTTCTTTTGCTCCGAGCGAGCATAGATTTTACTTAATAATACTCATTTATGTTTAAAAAATAAATAAAAATACAAAAAAATTAATATAAAAATAAAACATAAAACTTTATATAATATTAAAAAATAAATATTTAAACAACTATCATAATAATTATGCTAAAAGTTATTATATAACTAATATAAAAATTGTAAAATAACATATTATAGGTTAACATTGGATTATATTGATAATAATGTTTACTCACAAAAAAGATATAAAATTTATGTTAATTCTAAATATGGTATAAAAGTATCAAATTTTTTATTTTCATTTTTTTTTTTAATTTACATTTAATAATAATAATAATAATATACTTACTCTTTTATGTCAGATTTTTATAAAAGACATTAATATTAAGCTAATATTTACCAATAATATTAGCCTAATATTCACCAATTTACATGTTGAAGTTTATTTATATATAGTATTTTTTATAAAGCAATAAGTTCAAAATTGAAAAAAATATATCTTTCTCTATCATAATATTTATAAAAATAAAAATTATATTTAATTTTAATTATATAAAAACTTTAAAATAATGTTATTGAAATATTTATCTATAAGGTATAAAATTTAACATAATACTAGTAAATTAAATTAAGAAAACTAATTGGTAATAATTTGTTCAATTGGCAATCTCTGTGATATGAAGTCTTGTATAAATTAAGAGATCCAAGGTTAAAATCCGCCAAACTAACAAAGTGTAGTAAAAAAGCATACTTAATTTTAGGGGTGGCAGGAAAGAGAGGGATTTTAATCAATTTTGAGGGAATAATCGAAGTCATCACCAAAAATAAAGATGTGGAAGATATACTTATCTTAGGTGCCTCCTTACTCTTGATCAAATATCTCAATAATGGAAGGAATCTGAAAGACAACACCCTGTATATGTTATTCTAGAGAATCATAAGTATTTTGACTGCATTTCATTCTAAGAACCCTTTTCATATTCTCAAAAACAACAATATGGAGACAAATGCTAAGGAAAAACATGCTTTCTCTATGGGTGAATTTGATCTCAAAATAAATGGGCATAAAGCCAAGTGCTTAATTCCCTAATGGATCGAATGATATTTAATGTGTGGAATTCCTTTTGGCTTTGGCTTCATTGGATTATGTTGGTAGCCCTTAGAAATTGTATTCATTCTCCTTGTTCTATGATCATACTCAATCCTTACTAATACTGATCTTGAGCTAAGTCTGATTCATATGTGATCTATTGTTGGCTTGTTCTCCATGAGGAACGTGTCAATTTATTTCAATTATCATCATACAAGGTCCTTATGCTTAATCTCACATGCTCAAACTATCAAAGTGCATATGCCTGAGCACTTGAATTACGCTTCACACTGGACAACGATGAAAATCTTTGGTCGACATGCATGAAAATTTAATGTTTGGGAGGTAGAATTTGTGTGGATTGATAAGAATTATATAATTAAATTGATGAGATGCATCCTTTTAGACCCCTTCCACTCTATGTTTTTTCCTTATGAGAGTTCTCTTCTCAATTAGCTTCAATTCTAGGTCTGGTTTGGCTCTTTGTCTCAGCTATGGTGTTAAGGCAAATCCATCCCTAGCAGCTTTGCAAAAAGCTCTAATCTAGGATTCTTCAACTCTTTGGTTTGGTGACAAGGTGGCTTAAACATCATTGTTCATGCATTACCTAATGCTCGGGGCTTATTGACTCAAAGGAAAATACAATAATTTTGGGGTGCTCTCACTCTTAGCTTGTTAATTAGTCATATTCGAGAGGTAATAATAATTTCCAACTATATTGCTCTGTTAATCTGTGTTCGATTGGAAATTCTTGAAAGATAGGACCTCTTCTGAGTTACAGACCAAAGAATGGAAAGGTAATTAAGTGGTGTTCTAGTAGATGGGTATCTTCTGCAAATTTATTTAGAAACTAGTTCAATTTGAGGGTGCATGCTAGCCCACTTCAAAAATCAATTGCTTGTAGCCTATGTCATCTCTTGGGATAACATAGATAGTTGTCTAAGGTCATTTTCCTCTGTCCTCTGTCTAGGCCTAGCTCCTGTTCATATCAGCAAAATGAACTCTGATTCAGATTCAGACTCCTCAACAACTAAGAGCGCTTATTCCCATTGTCTATCCACTCATGATCCTCTACATAAGGTTGATTATGACCTGTGGGTTAAATTTTTCCAGATTTCTCACTCTCAAATCGAGCTCTCTAACAAGCTCTTGTCTCTCCAATTTCAGTTCTCTCGTATGTTGGATAAAGTAGATGCACTCAAAGGCATTATGATGGAGCTCAAATTGAGAAAAGATGCATCAGCAAAAAAAGGTGCCTAGGCATGAGGATAATATGAGATGTTGCGATATTGATCTAAATAAGGCAGCTTCAGCCATTGATTAATTGCTCCTGCAAGCTTTGTTGGGAAGTTTTGTCTTTTGTCTTTTATGAAGTGAAGAACTAAATTGCTTCATTATGTAGAATGAAGTAGTCATAGGTATATTATGATTGTGTTGATAAGATTGTAGATAGTCTTACGTTGTTGTTTGGATTTCTATATGTAAACATGTAGCTATGTACAGAGTATGTTCTCAATATGTCTTCATGGGTTAGTTTTCCCTTATGAGTAGATAGTTAGTGATGTTTATGGTACTCAGTCAAATTTAAATTCGAAAGATGTAACCCTGAGTTCTTTTCCTCCAACCGAGTATAGATTTTACTTAATAATACTCATTTTTGCTTAAAAATGAAAAAAAAAAAATTAATACAAAAATAGAACATAAAACTTTATATAATATTAAAAATAAATATTTAAATGACTATCATAATAATTATACTAAAAGTTATTATATAACTAATATAGCAATTATAAAATAACATATTATTGATAACACTGGATTATATTGATAATAATGTTTACTCAGAAAACTAGATATAAAATTTATGTTAATTCTAAATATGATATAAAATTGTCAAATTTTTATTTTCATTTTACATTTAATAATAATAATAATAATATACTTACTTACTAATTTTATGTCAGATTTTTATAAAAAAAATTATGCTAAAATACATTAATATCAACCTAATATTTACCAATAATATTAGTCTGATATTCAAATTTTTGTGAACTTCAAAAATTATTGAATATGTTAAGTATGAGCAAGGAGATACATCAGCTTAATAAGTTGCGTGCGTAGTGATATGAGCAAATTTGATGAACTTAGTTTTGATGGTTTATCTCTTTTGGTTCGCTTATTTAAATCAAAATTTTATCATAACCATTTTCTTTTCAAACATGACATGTTTTTAACCAAGAATTTATAGTTGCTTTTCTACTATATATTAATATAGTAATAAAAATAATGATTAATGCATAATTGGTAAGATAGGTTGCAATTACGTAATAAAAAGGGGTGAAAATTAGTGCTAAAACTTTATGAGTTTTAGAAATGGGATTCTTTCTTAAGAAATATTTGCAAATTAATTATATAATATATATTGTAGAAGGGACATTTTGAAAATAATATATATTACTTTTTATAATTTTAGATTATATAAAAGAAAGAAAAGTATATTAACATAATTATATAAATTAAATAGTTGATAAATATAGATAGGTATCAATTCATGATAAATATCAAAAACATTTACTCAATGATGCATCTCATATTGCTAAAAAAAAAAAAAACTATAAAAGTTAACTAAATTATTACTTTAATTTAAATTAGTATTATTATTAATTATAAAAAGAATTAATGATTAATTATTAAGGTAGTTGAGTGCAATCCTCATCAATTTAGTCAAATGAGCTCTAGGACTCTTGGTTCTTGGGGGCTAGGGGTTCCCTAGTCATTACACATCTACTTGCTTAGATCTGATTCATAGATTTTATGTATTGGTTGTTGTGCTCTGATCTCAATCTTCATTCCATGACTTGGCCACCAACAAATAGTTTTTGCTCAACGAGTTTCCCTAGCAACTATTTTCGTTGTTCCAATAGGATGTTGTAATTGTTCATCTCACTTCTAACATGTGTTTTGCAGGACGCATCACTAATCTGGAGCATGGCTCCCTATGATGATCTCTTTGCCTCTATTCATCGTGTATTGAAGGATGTAGCTACATTCAAAGCCACGTTGCAGGCTCAAAAATTGTGGGGACCTTCTTTTCCCCCCCCGGGCAAATAATAATAATAATAATAATAATAATAGTTGTGAAGAAATTAGTTAAGATCCCTGCTATGGAACTCTCTCCTTCAAATTCATGCAAGAAAGCCTTAGTTCTCTAAAAAAAATTGGTTTTAAAGTTTATGGGCTTGTGGTCAAATCCAAAATTCATTGCAACTTGGATTACAAAATAATGGGCCCCCAAGATTCAAGCTTAGGTAACTTTCTTTGTAGTTTGTAGGGGCTTCTATGTCTTTTTGTTTCTCAACAAAATGGAAAGACATTTTATTCTTAGTTGAGGACCATATTTCATGGGTTTTAGAGGCCTCTTTATCACTCCATGGACTTTGTACTTCAGTCTAGATTCTAAGATAATTGTTGTGTCGGTGTGGGTCCAACTACCTCACCTCCCTCTTCATATTTGGGGGCCTGATGCACTGAAAGACATAGGAGACAAGCTTGGTTTCTATCTGGATAAACTGAAACCAAATTGAGGTCAATTTTCTTGTGCTCGCATCTACGTTGAGGTATACCTCAGTGAAAGTTTAATAGAGGACCTAAAGATAAAGATAGGAGAATGGATCCATATACATGAATTGGACTACGAGTAGATTCCTTTCAAGTGCAATGATTGTCATTCTCATGGGAACTTTTCCAAAAACTACCCCAACAAAAAAATAGGCAAGCAAGGCCAAGCCCTTGTATCTAAAGATTCTAGTTTCCAACTAGCACAAAAGCAAAGAAAGAACCAATTAAAGAAAGTTGAAACCCCAAAGAAATTTGTTGAACCAATTAAAAAAGGTTGCAACCCCAAAGAAATTTGTTGTAGCTTATCTAGCTCTAGAACCTTCCTTTAGCAAAAATTCTTTTGAGGCTCTTCAAGATCCAAAACAAGATGAATATACCTCGAAGGATGAAACCCCAAATGAGAATTAGGGAAATACAAAAGTCTTGGTGGTGAATGCAGAGAAAGTCCACTCATGGGTCACCTCTCTAGATTCAAAGTCAAAGTTTGAAAGGGCATTAGCTTTAATACCCTCCAAGCTTGAGGAGATGAAGAGATATGCAAAAATTCCTTGTAGATTCAAACTGCTTATGTAATTTACTAAAAAAAAAGACTTGAGTCTACTCTACTCATTAACAAAATGAATTAATCAGTTGTGAAATCACAACATAAACATGAGACAAGATTCAACACACATACTCAGAGATATATCTAGGGGAACAAAACTACTCAAAACCCCTTACTATTTGTATTACGTTAATCAAGGAATCTCGATGAATACAATATGCTCTCCTTAACCTTAAACTCAACTTGCACAAGTATTTTCTATCCTCTACCTGACCATTAGGGGAATTTTGAGGTTTAAAAAGGGCCTCCTAAGAAAAATGTACAACCAAAATAAAATTTATAAGAACTAATAGGATTCAAGATGATGATGTCAACCATGGGGGATGATTCACCATTTTTGGAGTAAAAAACTAAAAATTATAAAAAATACTAAAATAATAAAAACTAATTTTTCAACTTGTATTTTCAACTTATCTCCTAAGGTTTTACTCAAATTTCGAGGGGGGGTACTCATTGCATGCAAAATTTAATTCCTCGTCCAAGGAGTACCCATGTTTCATACTTTTGCTAAACCTTTCTACATTAAAAACGAGAAATACATGAAAAAATGTGATTGCAATCACATTTTTCATGTATTTCTCGTTTTTATTGTAGCAAGGTTTAGCAAAATTATGAAACATGGGTACTCCTTGGACGAGGAATTAAATTATGCATCCAACGACTGTTGCTGCTCAAAATTTGAGTAAACCGATAGGGAGATAAGTTGAAAATACGAGTTGAAAAAATAGTATTTTCTTTTTTCCCTCTAGAATTTGATGATGTAATCTAATAATATTTTATTATTTCCACTTTTATTTTATAATTTCCTTAAGAGGCCCATTTTAGACCTCAAAATTCCCCTAATGTGATTGCCTTTAGCCAATACTTAACCAAATCTCCAAGTCTCCAAGATCCTAATTCCTTGTGTTGTTCAATAAGAAATTAGCCCCCTATTAAATATGAATTTCCTCAATGAGAATTTTATAGTACCTTTAGGAATTCCTTTGGCTACATGCATGACTTGTTCAATTTGGAATATTCTACAACTGATAGTACATTTTCCTTGAACTCCAATCTCAACTGGGTAACTCGAATTTTTTACATGCATGAGTTAATTTAGGTTGATTGAACAATTAACTGGTTAAACACTAAATTTGCACCCCACTGCTAGACCTCCAACAGTTGGAACTAGTTTAACTACATTAAATTTCTACAACTGAAATTAACTCAACCTAGGCTCCTAAAATTTATGAATCACTTTACATAACTCAAGTTCTCCCTCCAACTCAAATTAACTAAGCTAACTAAGTGATAATAACTTAGTTAATGCATTCAAATTATCTGTTGATATGGAATTTCAATTTTCTCCTAATCTAATTAAGAAGAAAATTAAATTAGGAATTTCTTGTTGCATTTTCAACGCTCCCTCTCAACAAGAAATGGAATTACATATACCCTGATTTAGCACCTGTGGAATGTACTGCATGCAAAACTTATCTCTGTTGTTATTGCTAATGCAACATCTGCAACTGAGAAGCATCCAAAAAATAAAAAATAAACAAATTGAATCAATTGTGTATGCAATTGTTTACTAGGAAAATTGTGTTGCTACAGACTCTGCTATTGAGCCTCATGCTATGGTGTCAACACTCCTCTGCACTCCTCAATATTTGACTGAAACTAATCCTCCCGTTATTGAATACTGTGGGCCCCCGTAGCAAGGTAATGATCCATGACACAAAAAAAAGACCTCAATGGACCCTACCCAAATTTATGCACTCCTAGGACTATTGCTTCACATCACCCCACCTCACACCTGGAGATATGGCTGCATGTGCTCCCTTTGCCCACTTAGCTTGAAATATCCCCCTACTGGAGGTCTTTGCTTGATTGGATGTTTCCACTCTATCTCGGCTCTCTACTTCTCCATTTGTGGCTACTCCAAAACTTTCTGAGGCTACTTCTGAGGCTCCATTTTGAGAGGTAAATCATGCTCCCTCTCAACCACTAGGTCTCTAACCTTCTCCTCACTCCTCAAGGATTCACATGAATCTCCTACCTTAAGTGCATACAGGTTCTTGAATTACACACCGATATGCTTCACTTGTCCATGGCGATGTGTCTTAGGTATGCATTTCCTTCGATGAATATCACATCATAGCCATGGTCTTCCAACACTACGACGGAAAAAAGATTCTTCTTTAGATCCAGAATAAACATCACATCCTTGAGTCCAAGAGGGGAGACAAACTCCCTCTGAAATGTAATTTACCAATATCGGTCGTGTTATACCTTTTGTCATCTCCAAACTCAATGTTCTGCCTGAGGTCTTTCTCCTCCAAGTCGCTGAAGAAATCTCTATTCCCCGCCATGTGGAATGAGGCACCACTATATATATACTACATGCTTCCCATTATCGTGCTTTCCATGCATGCAATGAGAGTAAAATCATGCTCAAACTGTGAAGCTAGAGCTTCACCTACTACTGCTAATGTAGGCTCCTTCTTGCATGCCTTCTTCTGTGGACATTTCATGGCATAGTGCCCAAATTCATGATAGTGAAAGCACTTGATTTTGGACAAGTCTTTATGCTTTCCCTCTAGGCTGGAATTAGCCTCACCTTGGGAATTCTTCCCCTTGGCCTTCCTTCATTTGCTAACTAATGCAAAGTCCTCTTCCTCTTCCTTTGATGAGTTCCCACCTCTGTTGTTCCTCGATATTTTTCTTGCACTAAATCAGGCCATAACCGCTACCATTGTGGTAGTTTCTCTCTACCATTTACTAAATCTTGATAACTATGCTAACTCTTGGGAAGACTCAACAGAGCTAGAGCTACCAAATCTTCTTCAAGGATAGTAACACCAACCCTGCCATGTTCATCATGACACTTTGTAAACTTTCTCAGATACTACAAAATTGTGTCATTCTTTTGCATCTTGATGCTTCGAAGTTTGTCCTTGAGTTCCAACTACTATGGTCACTATTGTTTTAGAACAATTTTTTCATTGCTTGCCACATTACATACAAAGTCTCTTTCCCATGGATATTAGAGACAATATGATTTTGTACTCCCTCCAATATGATTCTCCTTTCCCTAGCAACACGCTTCTTCCATCCTGCTACATCTTGAGCATCAGATGTTGGAGGCTTCTGGATATCATTATCTTTGAATTCCTTCAGCCCATTCTCTTTCAACACTACCTCCATCTTGTCCTTCCAAGCAACATAATTTGAGCTACCCTCACTCGAGTCTTAGTCCATTGAAAGCCATCCTGCTAGCTCTAAAGAATTGATCCTACAAATTCGATCCACCTGCAAAGACAACTTTGAATTCTTCTTTCCTAATCTGATTCCTCCACTGATACCATGTAGAAATTCCTTGTAGATTCAAACTGCTTATGTAATTTACTAAAAAAAAAGACTTGAATCTACTCTACTCATTAGCGGAAAGCAATTAATCGATCATAAAATAACAACATAAACACAGGAAAATATTCAACACACATATTTAGAGATATATTTAGGGGAAAGAAACTGCTCAAAACTCCTTACTATTTGTATTGCATTAATCAAGGAATATGGATGAATACAATATGCTCTGCTCATCCTTGAGCTCAACCTCCACAAGTATTTTCTATCCTCTTCTTGATTGACTTCCTTTGGCCAATACTTAGCCAAATTTCCAAGCCTCCAAGCTCCTATTTCATTGCACTTTTCAATAATAAATTAGCTCCCTATTAGATAGGAATTTCCTCAACGAGAATTACACAATACCTTCAGGCCTTCCTTTGACTGCATGCATGACCTGTACAATTTGGAATATTCTACAACTGATATTACACTTTCCTTGAAATCTAATCTCAACTGGGTAACTTGAATTTTGTGCATGCATGAGTTAATTTAGGTTGATTGATCAGTTAACTGGTTAAACACTGAAGCTACACCCCACTGCTAGACCTCCATCTAGTTCCTCCAATAGTTGGAACTAGTTTAACTGACCATAACTCAATTTCCCTGAATTAAATTGCTACAACTGAAATTAACTCAACCTAGGCTCCTAAAATTTAGGAATCATTGTACAAAACTCAAACTCTCACTCCAACTTTAATTAACTAAGCTAACTGAGTGATAATTACTTAGCTAACTCAATCAAGTTGTCTGTTGATGTGGAATTTTGGTTTTCTCCTAATTTAATTAAGGACAAAATTAAATTAGAAATTTCTTGTAGAATTTTCAATAAGATCTATCCCCAAGCTTTACCAAAAATCTATGGCTATTAGAGAAGCTCATATGAAATCATGCATAAGAGAAAATGTTGAAAATTCCCTCTCCTCGAATGTAATGGAACCACCTCTCACGAGATGTAGGAAATCCAACAAAGAAAAGCAAGATTGCGAAATAGATGTCAACTTGGCTTTAGGATCCCAACTCCATGGGGAATATTTGTTCCAAAAGCATCCTAAATAGCTCATTAATAATAATAATAAATCCAATAATAAATCCTCACTCTCTTAAAAATCAATAATAAATCCAATTATAATAATAATAAATCCAATAATAAAGCCTCACTCTCTTAAAAATCAATAATAAATCCAATTATTAAATTAAATAAATAAAATCATGAGAATTCCTCAAACTAAGGAGTCTAGTTTGGATGAGAGATTCTCTCCAACTAGCTCCCCTAAATTAGTGAGTAAATTGAGAAATTGTCTCAACCAAGTGAGTCTAAGACAGACGCACTATCTTAAGGCCAATTACTCATGTATTTAAATGTGTTATTAAATTTTTTGAATAATGTGAATTACATGAGCATGAGAGACCACATGATGGCTCTTTGCCTTTTCCACCAGTTTAATTCTTTTGTGTTAATTTGTTGTGCATATGGTTATATGGCTTTGTGATTCTTCTTCATGTGGTACCAGAGCTAAAAGATCTATGGAGCATGCAACCTGTTGTGTGAATACCATTTGCGTGTGGGAGGAATGCCGAAGCACGAAACTCTCATAAGGGCTCAGAAATCTTGATCTCAGCAAAATACTGAAATTCCTTGCCATACTTGATAGCAAACATACTTTGAACTACATTTAGCTCTAGCAAGTCGAAACACCGTGGAGCAGCAAAACATAAACTAGCAATATACTCTTGCAAATCTAGAGGGAATTCTCTCTGAGATTCAATAATAGGGAGGCGAACAGCCACAAGTTCGGAGAAGAGCTCAATAATTTCATATGCATCCATAATATTTTGCTCCCGGATGATATGCTCCACCTGAATGCGGGTAGTGGCTTCTTGCCCATTCTGAAGAAGTTGTGCAGTCTCCCTTCGCATTTGCTTTATCTGAACTCCAGTAAAACAACTCTTTCTTGCATTGAATGATCACTTTGATGTCTATGTCTACTTTCGTAAAAATTGTGTGACCTGCTACCCTGAACTTGTTGTTGGTCATTGTTGTTTCTCAAGTGACCATTATCAATTCCTTTGTTTTGTTCAATAATGGAAGACTGATTCCTAAGTCTCCTTGCAAAGAACAAATAGGCTTCTGATGACCCTAAACTTCTCACCCTCTTAATCTCTTCAGTGTAGTTGCCAATCAACCCATTTGGCTTCACCATTGCCAAGGTTATCTCCACCTGTGCATGACAAAATGCAGCCCATCTGTCTGAATTAATTTTTCAATGTTGCCCAACGAAACGATGATAATGTGATAATCCTATACACTGTGCGCATAACCCTACTATTTTCCAACCCATTCGAAGAATCTGGAAGTTTGCATCCCTGGGTTTTCGAATCTCTTCAGCACTTCTACTACTAATTTTGGCAATGCTTCCACCTTCAATTTCTGGAGGTCCTTTGAGACGTCGGTCGTCAGTGAAGACATGAGGATTTTGCATATCTTTTTCAGGCTCTCGGCCAGTAATTTATCTCCGCCTCGGGTACGGTTTTGGGCCGATGAGTAAGGGAGTCTCCACCATTTTTTGAGTCGAAGTTTTGGCTGATAGAAATTTCAACGCTTCATATGCGTTGCACTCTGTGTAGATTGTCCAAATGTATTGAGAATGCTTGTTGCAAAAATTGCTCCAGGTGGCTCATGAGTCAAGTGTAAGGGAAAATTTGCAAGGTCGAGAGCACTGTCATTAGAAGACCGAGATCACTATTAAAGGATGTGATTAAAAAATGGAAGCTGAGGATGTTCTCCTACCATAGGCCAAATCATCATCTAAGGAGTTATGTAATCAGGTCAAATTTATCCTCTTACTAAATAGATAGAGACATTTTATATGCATTGGTAATCTTTCTCTGCACCAAAGGAACAATGAACAAAATGATCTGCATTGAAATTTTTTTTAATGATTTTTTATATAAAGTGATATCAAGCCTTTGGAGAAATAAGTTATATTTTTTAAATTAAATGAGTGAATTTTGGGAGATATAAGGAGTGACATAAGAAAGAGGATTAGTGCATAAGGTGCATTAAATTTTTTATTTTAGAGAGATCAGGAGTATTTGTAATTTTTTATGTCATGTAGTCATAAGCGCTTTTGTGGAGTCATAAGGTGCATATTTTGTAATTTTGGAGTGATAAGTGAAGATTTTTAAAAGGGAAGCTCATTGTTGTTTTGTGAAGAAATCTTTTTAGCAGAGTATACTTTTATTTTTGAAGACAAGGGGTTGTGTGTGCGTGACATTCTCATTGTTTGCGAAATTTCATTCATGATGTTGTGAAAGTGAAGGTTGATGTAATTCACTATTTAATAAAAAAATATTTTTGTGGTGTTTGTGTTCTAGATTCGCCTGAAATTGAATAAGGGGATCTTAGGTGCACGGTGTGTAATGAATGCGTGTGCATGACTTGTGTTCAAATTATCAAAATGCTCTCTTTATTATGCTTAAACAAAACAACTACGTGCACATAAGAAAGTTTACATATACAAGTCGACGATCAAGCTCATGAAATCAAAGCTCCCATAATCAATTAAGTTCATAAGAACAAAGCATCACATCCTCAACTTGATAAGATGATCTTCCAAGAAAGCAAATTTCACATTATGTAATCAAAGAAATCAAGTTAAGGACGCTAAAAAATCAAGCTTTTCAAGCCAAGACGACATCAACATCATCAATACTTTTTGTATCACTTGCAGATAAACATTTTTAACTGAATTGTACGGGTGCATTCTCGGTTGTAACTGACACCCTCATTTGATTTTTTATAGTGCATACATTAAGTCAAGTCAGTTGCCAATTGAACATTTATCATTTGGGTGCATTTTTGATAGTGTTTGACACCCATCATTTTTTTTAGCACATTCAGTGCATCACTAAGTGCAGTAATCACACAAGAGTTCAAGATAACAAGTATTTCAAGCAAGTACAATCAAGAAAGCGAGCGTGTTCATAACAATAATCAAGCAAGCAAACCTGTTCTTAAAACAATCAAGAAAGAAAGCGTGAGTATTTCATTCAAGTATGCATAAAACAATTAAGAAAGTTCAAGCACATAATCAAACAAGCAATCATCTTCAAACGAGTGTGGAATCTAATCTTCAAGTAAGCATCAAAACAAGCATGTGTCTACAGCAAGCGCCCTAAGATCAAGTGAGCATGTCAAGTAACCAAATCAAGTACAATGGTTCAACGCACAACAAACGAGCCTGTGTAAAGTTCATTAAAGCATTCATAAGGTTTCATTCAAGCAAAGCAATCGTCATCAAGCGAGCATACAATCAGAAGTTCAAGCAAGTGTTTAAAAGCATCAACAATCAACAACCAGTACAAGCAAGTATTTCATTCCAATGATTGACTCAAGTGAGCAATTTTTTCAAGCACGACTTCTACGACAAGCGAGCCTGGCTTCAAAGTAATCAAGGCAACATGGTGAAACACATTTAGTTGTCTCAAATTTTTAACAATTTAATGTTATCATTAGCTGGTGACATGGTGCACATCAGCAAAACCACTCTTGCTGACATTCAAGTGCATATTCAACATGCACATGAAACGATTGAGTTGCTTCAACTGGAGTTGCAACTGCAGAGAAATGAGTTTCAAGAGAAGTGTGTTGTTTCCAAGTCTTTGACCAATCTAGAGACAGCTGATCATTCGACTTCATTCATCCAACCAGCTTCAAGTGTTGAAGTGTTCCAGTTCAAATTTCTTCCAAACCCATCATTAATCCATGGGAAGAAATTCAAAGTAATTGAAATCGATGCGGCTTAGGATATGTCAAAGATAATGACAACTTACATATCCCTGATTATTCAAAGCCCATTCAGTTTGTCAGTGCCATATTACTTGAACAAATCACCTCAGCAAGTTCTCAACAACTTGCAGACTGATGTCAATGCACACAAACTGAAGTTGCATACAAACAGAAATGCACACAAACTCAAGTTGCAGACAAATCGAAATTTTCTCATTGTCAAAGAACCAGTCATTTGGAAAATCAATGTTTTGATCTCCATCCTTGTAGCCATTGTGGCAAGTCAAATCATACATCAGAGAAATGATGCAACCAATGACAATCAGCCAAATTGAAGATAAATTATTCATGGATTGATCCTTGGGAATGGTCATCCACATCCAAAAGATTTTCCAAGTTTTACAATTGGATTCACTCACACATATTTCAGCCAACAGTCAAATGAAGATGGTACTCTTGTGCAGTTGAACGGGGGAGTACACCAGTGAAATACTCCTCCACCTACGGGGGGGAGTTCAGAGATATTTTGGAGAATATTACCTCTCCTTTCAGCTAAAAAAGGGGGGAAAATGTCAATGAAATTAACAAGTGGTTGTTAGGCTGAAAGTCTCAACAACATCAGTGAAGTAGCTAGTGGGCGATCATCATCAGCAAATATGCAAGTGGGCTTTCATCAAATTGTGTCAATGGACATCGAATGTTGTTTTCAAGCAAAGGACAGTTGGATCCTTTTGTGGCTTGGAAAATGATGGAGTTGTCAAGCGACATTTAGAGATGAATTAGTCATGCAGCTGACTCATGATCTCTTCATATTGTAGTTTCTTCAACATCTAGCTTTGGCGGTTTTTCAAGCAAATGTTTTTTTGAGGATCAACTTGAGAACTTGGAAGATGGTTCCTTGTTCATTTTGGATTTATCATTGAGGGGGGGAATGTTAGCCTCACTCTCTTAAAAATCAATAATAAATCCAATTATTAAATGAAGTAAATAAAATCATGAGAATTCCTCAAACTAAGGAGTTTGTATGGATGAGAGATTCTCTCCAACTAGCTCTCCTAAATTAGTGTGTAAGTTGAGAAATTGTCTCAACCAAGTGAGTTTAAGATAGATGCACTATTTTAAGACCACTTACTCATGTATTTAAATGCATTATTAATTTTTTGAATAATGTGAATTACATGAGCATGAGAGACCACATGATGGCTCTCTGGCTTTTCCGCCAGTTTAACTTTTGTGTGTTAATTTGTTGTGCATATGGTTATATGGCTTTGTGATTTTTCTTCACCAATATCATGGCTTATCAGTACCACATGCTCAATATGACACATGTTGATATGACATTTTATTTAATTAATTAATTTGGGATAAATTAATTTAAATGACATAATTAACTTGGAGAAAAATCCTAACTTTGATATGTCAATATTAATATGAATATTCTAAGATATTTCATGGAGTTTAAACACCTAAAATCCATCTAATAATATTGATAATTAAATAAAAATTCTAGAGTTAAAAAATTGTAAAAAACCAATATTTCAAATTTGTATTTATTTTTTCATTCTAAATATATTCATATCGTTTTTAGAGATTATTCATATATACCCTATAAACAATCATGAGATTATCATAATTTAGGCTTTTGTGATCCATATCTTGATTACTAAGAAAGTTTTTGGAGAATCAAATCAGAATTTATTGTCGAAGCATTTTGGTTAAGACAAAATGAACCACACTAGATGGACAAGATGAACCGCACAATAATTTGAAAGGAGTAGAAAAATGAATTTTGATGTAATCATCTCTAAAAGTTTTCTTAATAATCATGAAATTCTTAAATAATAGATTTTCTTTTGTAAATTTTATAAATCATTAATATTTATGAAACTTTCACCTTTTTTTTCCATATTTTCACATATTCAAACTAGTGAACTTATGGTTCTTGCACATAAAAATCTCGTGTTCTCTAAGAAAAAGATGCAACGTCTTTCATGAAAATTAATAGGTTCAAATAATCACATGTCCTGAATAACATTTTTATTTTATTGGACCATGGAAATTGATAGGTTCAAATAATTACAGGATCTTGAATAATAATGACATTAAGTGGGTATATGAAATTGGTTTCCAAATTCATTTCTTATGACTTTTAAAAATGGAGATGCATTTTTGTTTAAATACTTTAATTTTCAGATTTAATCATCTTATTATTATTACGAGATAAGCAATTAAAATAATTGACTATTTATGTTAGGTCCCTATACTACTAGTGTAACCCCTTATTGTCATTAGTGCAACCCCCTTGTTATATTATTGTGCTCATATAATCCCCATGTTGTTAATAATAATAATAATAATAATAATAATATCCATTTTTAAGGTCACGGCCAAGCCAGACACCAAATTGGTGTATGAGACCCCCTTGTTTGTGGGACAAGAGACTCACCTCTGCGCAGCGATTTGACTGCTAAGTCTACGAAGGCATACATACCTTACCCTCCTCTGGTTTTGAACATGTGACCTCTTAGGAGGAAACACATGCTCTTAACCATTAGGCCCACTCAAGCTGTATATATACCCCATAGAAGCCCACTATTGTTATTGTTGTGCCCCTACAATATATTTGTTACGTAGGCTCTGATTGTATTAGGACCCCTTAGACTCCTATATATAGAAAGGAGGTCTTATCATTTATATCATCCAATAATTTTTCAATTGTGTAATGTAAAGGAGGTTTCCCCCTTGAAGCGGTTGATTTTGAAGTCATTGATCTATATTTTCTATCTTTTTGTGAGCTGGTTTCATAACATTTGTTATCAGAGCTTCGGATTCTAGGGTTTCGCTGCTCCAAAAAAGTCATCGTGGAATTTTTGCTATAACTTTTTATCTACAAAGTTTCAGAAGCTAAAAAAACCCATTTTATCTGAAATCTTGGTGAAGCTCACACCCAAATTTCAGATCTTGTCTCTCTATATTTTTGGAGATACGATCCAAGACATTTAAGGTTTTTGCAGGCTCCTGAATTACATCCCAAATAGGTGACCTTGGGAAAATAGTCATAACTTTCTCTTTGAGCATTAGATTAAAATTTCGTAAGAAGTTACAGAAAGAGAACAAACTGTACTTTTATGTGTAATGTGTTCAAGTCCGAAGGTCGAAATAGTGACACGTGGCACTTCGTACAAGTTCACTCTTCTGAAAAAGTAAATAATCAGGTCATCTTGGGAGATTGGGCATAACGCTTTCTTGGAGAATCCAATTTCAATCAGACTAGTGGAATTGGAAAGAGGACGCAGATGGATACCATAGGTTGCAATTTCAAACCTTGGAGATCTGAAATTTTAGAGATACAACAGATTCAATATCGAGCTGCTAAAAGCAAGAAAAATAATGACTCGAATCAACAAAATAGAAACACCTTGTAAGAAAAATTGGAGGGATAATTTGAAGAATGTGATCGAAGATATGATCAATAAGATAAATGATATAGAAGAAAAATTGAATGGAAACCTGGAAGATTTGAAGAAAGACATGGAAGGTTTGAAGGAAGGTGGGACAAAGTCACTACAAGAAAGGCTTCTTATTGCTGAAAAAGTAGTAGAGGAAACTCATGATGAGAACAAAAGAAATGTTAATCATGATTTCATAGACTCTAACATTTGATTGAAGACCCACCATATTCCAAATATAGATATGAGGAAATTTGATGGCAAGGATCCGTTAACTTGGATACTACAGATGGAGCAATATTTTGATCTACATGATGTGCAACTACCACCAAAGGTACGTATTGCATCTTTATATTTAGAAACGAATCAGTTTGTATGGTATAGAGTGAATTATTCTCATAAAAAACTTGTCACCTGGTCAATTTTCACGGAGGAAATAATAGCACATTATGAGGATACAAAGACAAACACCTTCTTTAGCCAATTGATAAATCTCAAACAAAAGGGTTCAATGGCAGAGAACATTCAGGACTTCAAATAATTGAATATAAGGGTAAATGATATTCGAGAGAAGCATAGGATTGAAGTCTTCATAGGGACTTTAAATGATAACATCCAACATAAGGTTCACCTTTGGGAACCTGATTCATTGGAGAAGGCATATAGGTTGGTAAGAAAAATTGAAAGAAAAATTATGGCAACAAGGAAGCCTACCACTCATAACTATAAAGATGGAAGTGTTGTTTCTCCTAGCCTTTCACCACCTACAAGGTTGACACCACAATGATTGGAAGGAAAAAGAGAAAAAGGGCTTTGTTACAATTGTGATAGAAAATACACTAAAGGTCATAAGTGTGTTGAGAAGAAATTAATTTACATAGATGGGGAAGAGGAGCAAGAACATGAACAAGAAATGCCAAAAGAAGAAGATATACACCAAGAACCAATCACAGAGAAAGAATAAATGAATATGACCATATCTTGTAATGCATTGACAGGAATTACCACTCCTCAAAATCCCAAGATAGAAGGGCATATCAAGAAGAAAAAGGTAACAGTCTTGATTGATTTGGGTAGTACCCATAATTTTATTCATTGTAAGATAACCAAGGAATTGAATTGCTTCCTATATCCAGAGCCAGAGTGTCAAGTAATGGTTGCAAATGGAAGAACCATAAATTGCTCTGGAAAGTGCCATAATATCAAGCTATCCATGGGAGAATATGTCTTGAATAGCCTAATGCTTTCCATTCCAATGGGTGGTGTAGATGTTGTATTAGGAGTCCAATGGCTACAATCTTTGGGTATGATAACTTTTAATTTTCAAGATTTTTTCTTGAAATTATTTTGGGAAGGAAAGGAAGTTGAATTAAGGGGTATCGCAGGGAAACCGGGAAAGATAATCAGCTCTAATAGCATGACAAATCTTCTAAAGAGAGAACAACAGGGCCTAATTATACAATTATGTTCACTAGAGGTTCCCATATCGAAATCATCTATTTCTCCATATCTCCAAAACATTTTGGACAATCATTCCAAAGTATCTGAGACTCCCAAAGGCCTTTCACCTATTCATGATCATGATCATGATATTCATTTGATTCCAGGAAGTGTTCCCCTAAACACTAGGCCTTATATATATCCATATGCTTAAATGAGTGAAATTGAACGTATGGTTACAGAAATGCTAGAGGTTGGTATAATTCAACCTAGTCAAAGTTCTTTCTCTACTCCAATGGTATTGGTACACAAGAAGGATGGATCATGGCGCATGTGTCTAGATTATAGGGATCTCAACAAGATTACTATTAAAGATAAATTTCCCATTCCTGCCATTGATGAATTATTGGATGAATTCCATGGAGCAATTTATTTAACCAAGTTGGATCTTCGTTCAAGATATCATCAAATTAGAATGAAGATTGAAGAAATTCCAAAAACAACATTTAGAACTCATGAGGGTCATTATGAATTTTTTGTCATGCATTTTGGCCTTACCAATGCACCTTCTACATTTCAAGGTTTGATGAATTCCATTTTCAAACCCTTCCTCAGAAAATTTGTGTTAGTATTTTTTGATGTTATACTAATCTACAGAAAGTCTTGGAAGGATCATGTTCAATATGTCGACAGGGTACTATTGATGCCCCGAAAATTGTTACATCAACATCAGGGGATAACCACCCGGTCCGGACCTTAATACAGCTCCTTTTCCATTTGGAATGGTGGCTCCAACTGGATATAATGGGACTGGTTTCCCAGTAATGAATAAAAAGGGGTGGATGAATGATTGGTTTTCTAATAAGTGATAATGAATGGAGGATTTATTCTATGAGCGAAAACGTACATGACTATATTATCCCAGGAAGCTTCTACTCTTAAGTGCAACGTTTGGTGATCTGTGTTCGTTGATAGGCATGTAGATGACACTATTCAATAAATAAAGACATTCATTTAAATAATAATTGCTTCGTTCAAATAGTTGAACGAAGTAATTGATAAAACATTGTTACACTTCTCTTTTTATATTAGTGATACATGCATGATTAGAAGAATAGCAAACTGTAAACATCTAATAGTGGAAAGTATAAAGTCTACTGTTAAAACACATTCATATATTCAATAATAGCAAGAATGATCAAACAACAATTCACATAAAAAGAATAAATTGAGACATAGATAATAGTACCATATGAGCTGTAAATCATTCCCAACATCAATCGCAATTTGAATTTCTTCTTCCGACTCAGAAATACTTTTAAATAAAGGTAGTAGTGCACATCCACATAAAAGCTTCATTATCAAAATTTGGAAAAATTGGTCCAGTTTTCATAAAAGAATATGCCTGAAGTACAGTAGTGCAACTTCAGGCTTAAGTCATATACAAAAACTTACGACCCTTTCTAAATACATGAAAGGGTCTATAAATACTAAACTAATCTAATAAACTACGAAATTAAAATGCTACTAAATTGGTATAACCCGATCTTTAATATCTCCCCACAGCAATCTGGTAATCGGCATCATGATTCATCGCTCTGGTTGTTTGCCTTTTGTCCTGAGTTGGCATATTTCAGCATTGGTTCCACTTCTTGAGGGCGGTTGAGACGAGGATTGATTTGAGTAGCATAGGTGGCATCGTGTATATCGGGAATGATACACCCGATTGCATCCGTTAGGCATTTGAGGGCGACTCTCTAGCTGTATGGTTTTACTATGAACAACCAATAAGTGTCCCAAGTTAAACTTTTAATTCCTGAGATCAATCTCCCATTCTTTTCTAGTTCTTGGTAACATGATTGCTCCAATGTCTTGGCTGATAATAATTTACCTGGTGTACATTGAGAATTCATGTTAGATAAATAGAGAGTATTGTTAATCAAGTCAATCAAATTGTTCGTAGATAATTTGCATCTAGAAACCGCTCTCTCTTCTTTCATTAATTGGGAATGCCACTCCATGAATAGAATTTCTTTATGGGATTCTAATATTTTAGGCAAGTTTGCTGCCTGTCCCTCATTAGTGTCCTGCCAAGTAAGAAAATCTGTTAAAGTCTCATCAGCTTGCTCTAAATCCTGCCTGGCATCAACTGATTTGTCTATTATAGATGTTGTTATGACACACAGAGGTTCAACTTGGGAAATTTCACGACACAACAATCTTATTTGTGTTATTAGTGCCTCATTAATATGTATTGCCTCTGTTCTGAAATCGGCAGGCTGGGGAAGACTCTTGAACTTCTCTACTTGAGCTGATAATTGAGCAATTTGCTCATCTTTTGTTTTCACCATCTATTCATTCATTGCCTTCAATTTTGCTAATGCCTCCGATAATTCTTTCTGTCTCTGAATCGCTCCCAAATCTGCCCTCTGTTTCTCTTCATGCAACTGTTTGTTGAGTTGGTTATTTAATTGTTGTTGCATGGACAATTGCTCTTGTAGTTGTTCTGCCTTCTGCTGTGCCTCCGATAGCTGTGTTTGTAGTGAAGCGATCGCCTGATCTTTTTCTTTCAACAAATTGCTCACCTCCGATGCCTTATCCATGGTGGCTGCCGAATAGGCACCAGCATACTGGGACAACTTTGTCAAGTCATCGGAGGGGTCGAATTCTTCCTTCCACACTACATTAGCTGTTACTGTTTGTTGAGGGAACAAGGAAGGTTGATCAATCCTTCTCCTTTTCCGCTGTCACTTTATTACAACCCTGTGTTTTGGACTATAGAAAACATCCAATGGAGGAATATCCTCCACCTGCAAAATAATTTGATCCGAAGGATCCTTGGGAATTATTTCTACTTCTGTAATCGAGGGTAGACCGTTGGTTCCTTTGCTTGGAACCTCTTTTGATGTTGTATCCTGTGTATCGGCCGCTTTGGATGTATCGACATCCATTGAGCTCTCAAGATTGCTTATAATTGAATTAAATTGTTGCCATTCTTGGAGCAATCTTGGGTCAATCTGAGTGTCGACATTTACCTCCTTGCTACTCTGCTCCTACTGCTTTTTCTGTTCCTCCTCCTGTATTCTCTCTTGTTCTTTCCTCTTTGCCTCTTCCTGTTCTGACCTCCGAAGTTCCTCCTACTCTCTTCTTTGGAATTCTTCAAAGATTTCGGATGTAGCAGGAGGTTCGTTGGTAAGCTGCTACTCAGGCTCGTTTGATTGTATCATCGGGGCAGTGACTAACAAATCTAGAGGCAGAGTTTGCAACCTCTGCTCTCTAAGTTTGTTAAACTCAACTAACCCATCATCATGGTATCTCATTCTAGCTATCTGTTGCACCTGAATATCAACTCGGATGAGGAGAACAGGTCATCAAACTCATCTTCCTTATGTTCAAATTTAGTGAGTTTGGCCTGGTCTAGAACATTATAGAAGACTTTTTTTGGATCAAAACATCTATTAGGCAGAGTGGCGAGACTTAGTATATTAATCTTTTTCGCCTCTTTCTCTGCATGTCTATAATCATGCAAAGTATAGATGCCACACCTTAGAGGAAAAGAAGGCCAAACTTGCTTCTTTGAATTCCTGAGAGTCTTTGTAGCCGATGTGGTTGTAAGCTGATATGCTATCTCTCGAGCTAATAATTTGTCTAGTATATACAAGGGGAGGATATGAGGCCTGGCCTGACTACTGAAAACTCTTACATAAGTGAATTTTTCTTCTCCGAACCAGGTTCCTAAGGCTGTCAAGTCAATCTCTGCTTGAGAGGAGATATTAGGAGCAGGTCTATCAAAAATTGCATAGTAAATAGGTAGCATGAATCCATTGCAGACTTGATATAAGTGGTGTTTATAATGAGCTTTCCATAATTTTTGGTGGTAGATATGAATGGGCATGGGGTCCTGTGGAGTCCATCTCCACCCTAACACAGGAAACTCAAAATTAAAACAGAGGGTGTGTAAAATCTAGGTACTAAAGTAAAACGGAGGGATGAATCTATCAGTAACACAAGATTTGTTTCTGAAGTCAAGAATAGCTGTTGCTAACTTATCCAATAATATATTCCCCCAATCCATGATTTCACTATTACATGCTGCTTCCATCAAAGGTACCATCTCTATGGAAAATTTTGAAGAATCATGCAATCCCCACATTCGACACATCATGGCTCCAGCGTAACAATAAGGAGAACATAAGGAATCGAAGGAGTACTTACCCGAAGACTCATGTTTGTGTTTTGTTGGGTTCTGTCTCCATTCCCATATAGGCTCTAACTCAGTTTCATTTTCATATCTAAACTTCTCCAGGAATGCTTTATTATACTTCTTCTCTGGTTCGGGCAAATGGTACATTTGTCTCAAATCATTGGGCTGAAATGAACTGAATACTCTCCCATCAATAGTGCATAATGTTCTGTTTGTAATTGGAATTTCTTCAATGGCCCATCTCACCACATCTGTATATGGAAGAATTTGCTCTCGAGCCACTATTCTGTGCAAGTAGGAATCAGCCAAATATTTTAGAGTAGCATCAGACTTCCGGCTCGAGCCTGCTGTAGCTTGTATCGATGTTTACTGAGGTTCCTCGGCTTCAACCAGGTTGTAAATGCTCTGCCAAGTAGTATTGCCGAGGCCGAGACATGTGGTATCTGAGATTAATCCTTTTTTGCTTGGTCCCGGATCGGTGGCATGTTGTCCTGTTACCGCAGAAGCTAAAGCTGTTCCATATTTCTTAGATTTCTTCCCCATTTGGTCTGAATTTGCTACTGCGGAAAAGCTATGCACAAGAGATAAAATTAACGTAATGCGGAGAATAGATGGCGAAAACCAAGTATGGAGAAATTGTGCCAATCAATGAATAATGGAAGATTATCATAAGGCTCCCGCGGATACAATATCTGAAGGGATTTAGGCATAACTGCTCCATTAATTGGCCGTTTAAACTTGTCAATCATTTAAATGCTCATTATATCCTTTATTTTCCGAATAATCGTTTAAGCGTGGATTTGATTTTTTGGCAGTTGGACGCAAGTGAATCACTATCGAGAAGAGAAAAGGCTTTTAATAATAATTAATATAATATACCGATGCCATATCAATCCTTTTCGAAAGTCGCGCTTGGCTTTATTGCAATCGGCGATCGGAGGAAGCCTTGGGTAGTTTTATTTAAGTTATTGTGGAATCCCCGATCGCTGATAGAGATATCGCTTAACTCGCATCAAGAGCCTTAAGGGGAAGAGTTTCGTTATATTCATATCGCATTCCCCGATTTCCGATAGTGATATCACATCAGAGCAAGGAGAGGGGCCTTTTGTTGTTTGTTTTCCCGATAACCGATGGTTACTCGCGCTTGTCGCATCAGGGAGAATCAATGGGTCTTTGTTATGCATCCTTTGTTATTGCGATATGCGATCTTGCGATCGCTTTATCGCAATAATAAAGAATTATTCATTTTATTATAAGACCGATTATTTATTAACTCAAAAAGGGTTTTATAATGTTTCGTTTGTTTCCGGACCTTTAGAGGAAATGATAAGTTTTAATACCAATTTAATCTAAAAGGGACCCATTTCATATTATAGTTTTCTAAAGTAAAATTTTATGAAATGGGGGGTTGTTGTATAGCACAACAATTGGCGATTCGCTGGGAGAAACAGTTATCTCTGAAAAAATATTGGAATATTTGAACTTTCTTTACATAGATATCTTATCAAAAAGGAAAATTCTAATATAAATAAGTATACATACATTCTGAATATAATAAGAGCATGTCTTTTGCTAATTTCTTCTCTCGTTAAAATTAAATACATTCTAAGTGTTAAATTGGCCTCTGTTGGTTGATAATGATAAAACAAAACACCTTTCCAACTTAGCCTTTTTGATTGACTCCTTTGTCACAGGTAGAGCCTCTGCTGCCAGCAAACGATCATAGTTTCGACAGGGATACCTTTTAACCATTTGATTGTCCATGACCACTCCCATCTTAGAGTATGATTAAAAGAATGAATTCAAAATATGTTTTCATATTTTGTATTTCTTTTCTTTTCCATTTTTTGTAAGATAAAAAGCCATTGTCCTGGTTTGGTTGCCATCTGTTTGACAATGCCATTCACTAGTTGTAATCTAATCGAACAAGCTGGCTCGTGATGAGACCCCTTGCCGTATGCTTATAAGCCATTACCCTGTTTTGGTATGCAGTGTTGGTAATGTCAGTTAGACTATTTCCCAATGATCATGGTAACTAGGCTTGTGATAAGACCCCTTATCTTTATATCAGATATTTTTAGAATTACAATCTGAGTAATCATAAACTTGGATGAATGGGATGGGCAATTTTCTCCTTAAGAGAAAATGGATGACAAGGTAAGAGTTGAAGATGCTAAGATGGAATCAATTTCTATTTTGATATTGATAACCCTTTTGTGGCCAGTTTGAAAACATTAAAATGTTTTACAGTACTTTGAGAAGATTTCACAAAAATACAAATGTGGTTTTTAGAATGCGAATATACCTAATTTCCTAGAAATTGTCCCTTTTGTTTAAGGCTTCTATTTTACAAAAGTAAATATTAAAAGTACTTCTTCCTAGAAACTTTTCAATATAGCAAAGGCCAATAGAAGCTATTTTACAACTTTATTTCCTAATGGTCCTAAAAACTGCAAATCCTACTGAATTTAAAAGAGAAGGGGTTACCTCCTCAATTGAAGAATTTCTTTAAGATGAGGCCATTAACAGGAAGAGAGTCCCTCTTTCCTGATAGATCTTGTAATATGAATGTCGAATGGCCCATCTTCTCACTGATATGAAATGGTCCAAGCCACATCTTTTGGAATTTGGTGTGTTTACCTTTATCCTCATGGGCTTTGTCCCATTTCAGAACTAGATCACCAACCTGCAACTATTTAGAACTAGACGAAGCTGAATCAAATGATGACTTGATTATCTTCTAATGTTTAGCATGAGTAATTTTGGCCTTTTCTCTCTCCTCTTCTAATTTTAAAATTTGATGACGTCTGAGTTGGATAGAAGAAGAGGGGCTTTCTTCAATAAACTGAACTAGGGCTAGAGAAGGAAACGCTAGATTGGCCGGTAGTACTGCTTCTTTCCCATATACAAGATTGAATGGAGAAGTACCTATAGAGGCCTTCTACATTATTCTATCAGCCCATAGTGCAAATATTAAAGATTTGTGCCAGTTCTTATGATTTTGTTCGATAGTTCACTTAATGATTTTGAGAATATTTTTATTAGTAGACTCTGCTAGACCATTACCCGGGGGATAGTAACTTGCAGAATATTTCAATTTGAATCCTCCTTTAATAGAAAACTCAAACATGGCATTTCCAGAGAAATAATATGCATTATCAAAAACAAGAGCATTTGGGACACCAAACCTGGTAATGATGAATTGATCTATAAATTCTATAATTCCTTCAGAGTTTGTTGTCTTTAACGGAATCGCTTCAACCCACTTAGTAAAGTAATCAGTAGCAGTAAGGATATACTTATGTTGTTTGTAAGATTGTGGAGTTATTTCCCCAATGATATCTAATCCCCATTGTTCAAAAGGTTGATCAATGTTGACTGGTTGCAAAGGGAAAGCTGGTTTTCTTTGTCTTCCACTGGAAATTTGACAACTTCGGCATTTCCTTACATATTCATGAGTATCTTTGAATAAGGTGGGCCAATAATATCCAACATGAATGATTTTGTGAGATGTTGTATCAGCTCCAAAATGTCCTTCGGCTGGTCTATCGTGTAACTCCTGCAAAACCTTTTGTGCTTCAGGTTTTTCCAGGCATCTTAATAAAACTGAATCATAATTTTGCCTAAAAAGTACATCATCAATCATGATGAACTTTTTTGCCTTTAATCTAGTGGCCCGTTTGTTTTTATAAGAAAGATTAGGAGGTGCATATCCATTTTTCAAATAAAAGATTAAATCTGCATATTGAGATTCAGAATTGGTAATACTTATCTGGTTGATTTCTTCAATATGATTTGTATCACCTGATTCCGGAATGTTGGATGCTCCTGCTAATAACCTACAAAAACCTTGGCCTCTAACAATCTTTGGTGGCTTGATTTCCAAGTCATATTCTTGAAGTGTTGTAACCCAATTTGCCCTTTTCTCACCTAATTCCCTTTGGATCAGTAATTGCCTTACTGCAGAAAAAGGAACTATAACTTTTGTATGGGCTTTTAGAAGGAAGGACCTGTAGTGTTTGATGGCTTTATACACATCAAAGGCTTGTTTTTCAACTTCGGAGTAATTTAGTTCTGCACCCTGAAAATTTGAACTAAAAAATGAAATCGGTGCTTCCAAGTCATGATCATTAATTTGAGTGAGTACCGCTGCATAAGATGAATCGGACGCGATAGTGTACAATATGAAATGATTAGAAAAATTAGGAGTGTTTAAAGCGGGGGCATTGATTATTGATTGTTTGATTAAATCAAATGCTTCCTTTTCCACAGACCCCCATCTAAACATTGAATTTTTCTTAATCATGGTTTGTAATGGTAAAATGATATGAGAAAAATCGGGAATAAATCTTTTGACAAAGTTGATCTGACCTAAAAATGACTGCATGGATTTTTTGTTATGAGGAAATGGGATTTCAGAAATTTCTTTAAGCCTGTCGGGATCAATATAAATACCATCTTTGGAAACGATAAAACCCAAGAGCTTTCCTTGATTTAGAGCAAAGAAGGATTTTTTAGGATTAAGTGAAATATCATACCTTCTACAGCATTCAAAGATTTGATTCAAATCATGTAAATGGTTGGATCTCTTTTTAGAAAATACGATAATGTCATCTAAATAGACGACTACTGTTTTGTTGATCAATCCTTTAAAGGCTAAATCCATTGCTCTTTGGAATGTAGCTCCTGCGTTAATAAGTCCAAAAGGCATTTTGTGATAGGCGTAAGTTCCCCATTTTGTTCTAAAAGAAGTTTTGAGTCTGTCATCAGGATGGACCAGAATTTGGTTGTATCCTGAAAAACTGTCTAGAAAGGACATTAGCTCAAAACCTGCTACTGAATGGAGTATCTGCTCCATGGTAGGTAATGGGAAATATCTTTTTGACTTGCCTTATTCATATTTCTGAAATCTATACAAATCCTGATGTCACCATTTTTCTTCCTAACAGGTACCATATTGGAGACCCAGTTTGAGTGCCGAACAGGAAAAGTAATCTTTGCTTTCAAGATTTTATTAAGTTCTAATTTTATCTGACTCTCTAAGTTTGGATGTATTTTCCTCAATTTTTGTTGAACTGGTCTCTATTTAGAAATCATTGGAATGGTATGCTGGATGATTGATGTCATATGTTTTTAAGTCATCATACTTCCAAGCGAAGACATGTTTATTTTTCCTTAATAATCTAATAAATGCTATCCTTTCTTCCATAGAAAGCCCTAGTCCTAAATTGATATTTTGAGGGTTCTGCTCAATACCCAGATTTATCAATTCAAATCTTAAAGTACAACTTTGGAGTTTTGAATTGGTTAACTATTTAAACATGCCTTTAATGTCATAGAGATCTTCAAGTTTAACCACAGGTCTTGGTATCGAGTTTTCCTCATGCTTTTCTTTCATCTGAAGATCATGATTGCTTTCATCAATGATCTGATCGTTGTATGATTTGTCGGAAGTTAAGAAATGTAGGATGTCTTCATCATGATTGAACACTCGCCAATTGGTGACATTGTCAGGAATTGATGGCCTAAAAATCAACTCTACTGAAAATCTATCCGGGCTATAATCATCAGAAGGTAGGAGTTTAGAAGCAACATTGGCTAACAAGTCAGCTACTGCATTCTGGGATCTGGGAATAGGTGAAATATTGAATGCTAAGAAATGAGATATAAGTTCCTAGACTAAAGACTGATAGTGCTTGAGGTGATTAGAGAGACAATGGATTGTATTTCGAACTTGTTTTATGACAATCTCTGAATCGCCAAACACTTTCAAATATTGAACTTTCAGGCCAATAGCTTTATATAGTCCTTGCACTAAGGCCTCATACTCAGTTGTATTATTCGTGCATTCAAATTCTAATCTACAAGAAAGCATTGTTTTTTCTCCCTCAGGGCTGACTAAAATACACCCTGCTCCCGATCCTTCACTGGATTTAGAACCGTCAAAATATAAAGACCAAAATAAAGAATTATCAACAATTTTATTTACAGAATTCTCAGTAACATTAACATATCTTGATTTTTCGGTTTGTGAAAAATTTTCGATTTGGGATGTGAAATTGTTTACTGAGAAAGGAGATGGTTGGGCAATATAATTTCCAAAGAATGATTCAGAAGAATAGTTTCCCAAAATATCATTGTTAAATGCAATTGGTTGATTCTCCTGTTCGAACTTTGTGACAGTATGGGTCATATGTTTCTCCCGATTGATTTTTATTTGATTTGGCTTTCCCTTGTAAGGCAGCCACATATGAGACCAATCGGTAGAAATATACCCATGGAGCTTCTCAAACCAATCCCTGCTCAAGATTAAACCATAAAATTCAGGTATATCAGCGATTAAGATATCAATTCTTTGAACCACTCGTGGATCAGCTGATAAGCTGATAGTAACAGAGTTTATTTCCCCTAAGACCTGGACTTTGGTTCTATCTAACTGCACAATGTGAATTGAAGACTTTTGGGGTTCTATGTTCTATTTAGAACAAACTGAAGCTAGCATTATATTAGACGATGCCCCTGAGTCAATCAAACAGTTGTGTAGATTTCGATTGTAGATTTCGTAGGTTAAGAGGAAAGGGGGGGTATGGGAATTTGATCTATCTCCAATTAGAATCGTATCAGTAGCCTCAACTCTACCAGAAGGTGATTGTCCTGAATCATTTGCAGCTTTAGAACTAGGAAGAGGCGAAGAAGGAAATGCATTTAGTTCCTTAAGAAGCAATTTCTGTTGATGTTTTAATTTGCTAAGTTCAAACATGGTGATGTTTGCCTTAGTCTTCTTCATATCATCAACAATATTGTAATCCATTGAATCTGATACTACCAACGTCTTTGACGTTGAAGGTATATTTGAGGACGATGGTTGGTTTTGAGGCACTGTTGCAGCCGGCTTCCTTGTGGGTACCTTTTTCTTTGTAGTATTAGTACCTGCACTCATTTTCTTTGAACTTGCTTGGACAGGTTCAGGGGCACTTTTGCTCCTAGTAGTCACAAGAAAAGCTTCTTGTTCAGTTTCGGTGTCGGAGTTAGGCAATACGAAATCCCACATTCCATGGCATTCAACGACTTCCTCTTCCTTGAATTCATCGAATGGTGCAATTGTTTCATCTTCTTCTTCTTCCTCAGGGTCTAAATTTGCATTAGATATATCATTTGGTGGTTTTGAGTCAGGTTTCTTAAAATTCCTATATTGTTTCTTTGTTGAAGTTTCTGCTACTTGCTTTTTAATTTCAACCATTTCATTTGACATTATTTTGAGGACCTTTTGAAGATCCTCCATATTGTATGGATCTTTGGTTATTTTCTTCTTTGAATCATCCTTGAAAGACACTTTTTGGATTTCCTGTCTTCGAGAGAAACTTTCTTTTCCAAAGCGATTATACGTTTTTTGACAGTGAGGGCTTCTTTCATATTTTCGGCCAAAGTAGGTTTTCCAGCCCTATCTACAAAAATGGCTATATTTGAAGGTAAGGCTGTGATGTACCACTCGCTTCTAATTTGTTCACTTGGCTTGGAATCGGTGGGGATTTTATTCAAGAGCTTATTAAATCGGGAGTTAAACTCCTTAATTGGTTCTCTAGACTCAATCCTTAGATTTGAAAGGTCATTAATGAGTGTGGCCAAGGATCTATCATCGCCATATTTGGTAAGAAACTGCTCCTGAAAGGTATTCCAATTGGTAATGGATCCAGAGGGCAAGGAAAAATACCAAGACCCAGCTGATTCTTGTAACGTGTAGGGGAAAAGCCTAACTACAACATCTTCTTCTGTTACTCCTTTCAGATTAACTGACAACATGAAATTATTTATGTGTTCCTCAGCTAATGTTCCAGCGTCTGGATTAAACTTTGGTAACCATTTCTTAGGATAATCAGGTAATGGATGTAATGGTGCAGGCATAGTGACTACACCAGGACTGTTCCATGGATTCTGAGCCATCTTGGGAGTACCAACGATTGCCTGTGGTGTTCCAGGTGTTTGGGGAGGAGGTGGAAATGAAGACTGAAAAGATTGTGATGTTGAAGGTAGTGACCCATGGTGAACAATAATATGTAATGGGGAAGTGGATGTTTGACTTCGCACTAGAGATGATGAGATGTAAGATGATGGAGAAAAGGTATCACTACCAGAACCTTCAGTGTTATTTTTATCCCCTTTCCTTTGGGGTAAAGGCAACTCAGTTGGTTCAATGCCGAGTTTTTCTCTTTGAAGTCTGGTGAGAGGATGAGGTAGGCGGAATTGCGAAGTCTCACTACCTTGAGATACTTCAAATATCTGAGGTGATATGGAGAAGCCTTGAAGTTTCTGGATGATAGACTGAACTTCAGGGGACTCTGGACTTAAACATTCTGAAGTATGGTGGGGTTGAGCAGTGGTAGTTGATCCCTCTTCTTCTTGTTTGGACACTGGTATTTCAGAATGCAAACGGGAGGTCCGAGGTGAGGTGGAGGGTGATTTACTCTGAGAATGGTCTATAGGTTTTGATCTACTCTCCATTCATAGTTGATGCCATCCTTCTAGCGCCAAAAATGTTGATGCCCGAAAATCGTTACATCAACATCGGGGGATAACCACCCGGTCCGGACCTTAATACAGCTCCTTTTCCGTTTGGGATGGTGGCTCCGACTGGATATAATGGGACCAGTTTCCCAATAATGAATAAAAAGGGGTGGATGAATGATTGGTTTTCTAATAAGTGATAATGAATGGAGGATTTATTCTATGAGCGAAAATGTACATGACTATATTATCCCGGGAAGCTTCTACTCTTAAGTGCAACGTTTGGTGATCTATGTTCATTGATAGGCATGTAGATGACACTATTCAATAAATAAAGACATTCATTTAAATAATAATTGCTTCGTTCAAATAGTTGAACGAAGTAATTGATAAAACATTGTTACACTTCTCTTTTTATATTAGTGATACATGCATGATTAGAAGAATAACAAACTGTAAACATCCAATAGTGGAAAGTATAAAGTTTGTTGTTAAAACACATTCATATATTCAATAATAGCAAGAATGATCAAACAACAATTCACATAAAAAGAATAAATTCAGACATAGATAATAGTACCATATGAGCTGCAAATCATTCCCAACATCAATTGCAATTTGAATTCCTTCTTCTGACTCAGAAATAATTTTAAATAAAGGCAGTAGTGCACATCCACATAAAAGCTTCGTTATCAAAATTTGGAAAAATTGGTCCAGTTTTCATAAAAGAATATGCTTGAAGTACAGTACTGCAACTTCAGGCTTAAGTCATATACAAAAACTTACGACCCTTTCTAAATACATGAAAGGGTCTATAAATACTAAACTAATCTAACAAACTACAAAATTAAAATGCTACTAAATTGGTATAACCTGATCTTGAATATCTCCCCACAGCAATCTGGTAATCGGCAGCATGATTCATCACTCTGGTTGTTTGCCTTTTGTCCTAAGTTGGCATATTGCCAGCGTTGGTTCCACTTCTTGAGGGCGGCTGAGACAAGAATTGATTTGAGCAACATAAGTGGCATCATGTATATCGGGAATGATACACCCGATTGCATCTATTAGGCATTTGAGGGCAGCTCTTTGGCTGTATGGTTTTACTAGGAACAACCAATAGGTGTCCCAAGTTAAACTTTTAATTCCTGATATCAATCTCCCATTCTTTTCTAGCTCTTGGTAACACGATTGCTCCAATGTCTTGGCTGATAATAATTTACCTGGTGTACATTGAGAAATCATGTTAGATAAATAGAGAGTATTGTTAATCAAGTCAATCAAATTGTTCGTAGATAATTTGCATCTACAAACTGCTCTCTCTGCTTTCATTAATTGGGACTGCCACTCCATGAATATAATTTCTTTATGGGATTCAAATATTTTAGGCAAGTTTGCTGCCTGTCCCTCATTAGTGTCCTGCCAAGTAAGAAAATCTGTTAAAGTCTCATCGGCTTGCTCTAAATCCTGCCTGGCATCAACTGATTTGTCTATTATAGATGTTGTTATGTCACACAGAGGTTCAACTTGGGCAATTTCACGACACAACAATCTTATCTGTGTTATTAGTTCCTTATTAATCTGTATTACCTCTGTTCTGAAATCGGTAGGCTGGGGAAGACTCTTGAACTTCTCTACTTGAGCTGATAATTGAGCAATTTGCTCATCTTTTGTTTTCACCATCTGTTCATTCATTGCCTTCAATTTTACTAATGCCTCCGATAATTCTTTCTGTCTCTGAATCACTCCCGAATCTGCCCTCTGTTTCTCTTCATGCAACTGTTTGTTGAGTTGGTTATTTAACTGTTGCTATGTGGATAGTTGCTGTTGTAGTTGTTCTGCCTTCTGTTGTGCCTTTGATAGCTGTGTTTGTAGTGAAGCGATCGCCTGATCTTTTTCTTTCAACAAATTGCTTACCTCTGATGCCTTATCCATTATGGCTACTGAATAGGCACCAACATACTGGGACAACTTTGTCAAGTCATCGGAGGGGTCGAATTCTTCCTTCCACACTACATTGGTTGTTACTGTTTGTTCAGGGAACAGGGAAGGTTGATCAATCCTTCTCCTTTTCTGCTGTCACTTTATTACAACCCTATGTTTTGGGCTATAGAAAACATCCAATGGAGGAATATCCTCCACCTGCAAAATAATTTGATCCGAAGGATCCTTGGGAATTATTTCTACTTCTGTAGTCGGGGGTAGACCGCTGGTTCCTTTGCTTGGAACCTCTTTCAATGTTGTATCCTATGTATCGGCCGCTTTGGATGTATCGACATCCATTGAGCTCTCAATATTGCTTATAATTGAATTAAATTGTTGCCATTCCTGGAGCAATCTTGGGTCAATCTGAGTGTCGACATTTACCTCCTTGCTGCTCTGCTCCTGCTGCTTTTTCTATTCCTCCTCCCGTATTCTCTCCTGTTCTTTCCTCTTTGCCTCTTCCTGTTCTAACCTCCGAAGTTCCTCCTGCTCTCTTCTTTGGACTTCTTCAAAGATTTCGAATGTAGCAAGAGGTTCGTTGGTAAGCTGCTGCTCAGGCTCGTTTGATTGTATCGTCAGGGCAGTGGCTAACAAATCTAGAGGCAGAGTTTGCAACCTCTGCTCTCTAAGTTTGTTAAACTCAACTAACCCGTCATCATGGTATCTCATTCTAGCTATCTGTTGCACCTGAAATATCGACTCGACTGAGGAGAATAGGTCATCAAACTCATCTTCCTTATGTTCAAATTTAGTGAGTTTGGCCTGGTCTAGAACATTATAGACGACTTTTTTCAGATCAAAACATCTATTAGGTAGAGTGGCGAGATTTAGTATATTAATCTTTTCCGCCTCTTTCTCTGCATGTTTATAATCATGCAAAGTATAGACGCCACACCTTAGAGGAAAAGGAGGCCAAACTTGCTTCTTTGAATTCCTGAGAGTCTTTGTAGCCGATGCGGTTGTAAGCTGATATGTTATCTCTCGAGCTAATAGTTTGTCTGGTATATACAAGGGGAGGATATGAGGCCTGGCCTGACTGCCGAAAACTCTTACATAAGTGAATTTTTCTTCTCCGAACCAGGTTCCTAAAGCTGTCAAGTCAATCTCTGCTTGAGAGGAGATCTTAGGAGCATGTCTATCAAAAATTGCATAGTAACTAGGTAGCATGAATCCATTGCAGACTTGATATAAGTGGTGTTTATAATGAGCTTTCCATAATTTCTGGTGGTAGATATGAATGGGCATGGGGTCCTGTGGAGTCCATCTCCACCCTAACACAAGAAACTTGGAATTAAAACAGAGGGTGTCTAAAATGTAGGGGTTAAAGTAAAACGGAGGGATGAATCTATCAGTAACACGGGATTTGTTTCTGAAGTCAAGAATAGTTGTTGCTAACTTATCCAATAATATATTCCCCCAATCCATGATTTCAGTATTACGCGCTGCTTCCATCAAAGGTACCATCTCTATGGAAAATTTTGAAGAATCATGCAATCCCCACATTCGACACATCATGGCTCCAGCATAACAATAAGGAGAACATAAGGAATCAATGGAGTACTTACCTGAAGACTCATGTTTGTGTTTCGCTGGGTTCTGTCTCCATTCCCATGTAGGCTCTAACTCAGTTTCATTTTCATCTCTAGACTTCTCTAGGAATGCTTTATTATACTTCTTCTCTGGTTCGGGAAAATGGTACATTTGTCTTAAATCATTGGGCTGAAATGAACCGAATACTTTCCCATCAATAGTGCAGAATGTTCTGTTCGTAATTGGAATTTCTTCAATGGCCCATCTCACCACATCTGTATATGGAAGAATTTGCTCTCGAGCCGCTATTCTGTGCAGGTAGGAATCAACCAAATATTTTAGAATAGCATCGGACTTCCAGCTCAAGCCTGTTGTAGCTTGTACCGATGTTTGTTGAGGTTCCTCGGCTTCAACGAGGTTGTAAATGCTTTACCAAGTAGTATTGCTGAGGCCGCGACATGTGGTATCTAAGATTAATCCCTTTTTGCTTGGTCCCGGATCGGTGGCATGTTGTCCTGTTACCACAGAAGCTGAAGTTGTTCCAGATTTCTTAGATTTCTTCCCCATTTGGTCTGAATTTGCTACTGCGGAAAAGCTCTGCACAAGAGATAAAATGAACGTAATGTGGAGAATAGATGGCGAAAACCAAGTATGGAGGAATTGTGCCAATCAATGAATAATGGAAGATTATCATAAGGCTCCCGCGGATACAATATCTGAAGGGATTTAGGCATAACTGCTCCATTAATTGGTCGTTTAAACCCGTCAATCATTTAAATGCTCATTATATCCTTTATTTTCCGAATAATCATTTAAGCGTGGATTTGATTTTTTGGTGGTTGGACGCAAGTGAATCACTATTGGGAAGAGAAAAGGATTTTAATAATAATTAATATAATATACCGAAGCCATATCAATCCTTTTTGAAAGTCGTGCTTGGCTTTATCGCAATTGGCGATCAGAGGAAGCCTTGGGCAGTTTTATTTAAGTTATTGTGGAATCCCCGATCGCCAATAGCGATATCGCTTAGCTCACATCGGGAGCTTTAAGGGGAAGAGTTTCGTTATATTCATATCGCATTCCCCGATTGCCGATAGTGATATTGCATCGGAGCAAGGAGAGGGGCCTTTTGTTGTTTGTTTTCCCGATAACCGATGGTTACTCACGCTTGTCACATTGGGGAGAATCAATGGGTCTTTGTTATGCATCCTTTGTTATTGCGATATGCGATCTTGCATCGCTTTATCGCAATAATAAAGAATTATTCATTTTATTATAAGACCGATTATTTATTAACTCAAAAAGGGTTTTATAATGTTTTGTTTGTTTTCAAACCTTTAGAGGAATGATAAGTTAATACCAATTTAATCTAAAAGGGACCCATTTCATATTATAGTTTTCTAAAGTAAAATTTTATGAAATGGGGGGTTGTTGTATAGCACAATAGGTACTCAAACTATTGGAGGAGAAACAATTATATGCAAAAATCTCCAAATGTTTCTTTGAAGTACAAGAGGTCAAATATTTGGGTACTTAGTTGGCTCGTAGCTCATCTTATCATCCTCAATCCAATGGGCCAACTGAGATAGTGAACAAATGTTTGGAAGGATATCTTCATTGCTTTGTTTATGATAAATAGACACAATGGGTCAAGTGTTTGCCTCTCGCTGAATGGTGGTATAACACTTCCTTCCATACTGCAGCAAAAATGACCCCATTTATGGTACTTTATGGATATCATCCACCATCCATCACATCATCTTTGAAAGAAAATTCTAAGGTTTAGGGAGTGGAAGATCACATCGAGCATCAACAACAAGTTCTCAAACTCTTAAAAGATAACCTCACTTTAGCACAAAATATAATGAAACAATAGGCAGATCAACATTATAGCGAAAGAAGTTTTGATGTAGGTGACTGGATATTTCTACAACTACAACCATACAAACAAATGTCCTCAAGCAAGCTAAGAAGGACAATAAATTATCACCAAAGTATTATGGTTCGTATAAGGTATTACAAAAGATTAGTACTATGGCATACAAATTGGAGCTTCCTGCATCTTCCCGAGTGCACCCAGTTTCCCATGTTTCATGCTTAAAGAAGCTTATAGGTGAGAAGATCTCAGTTCAAACAATATTGCCAGAACTTGATGAGGAAGGAAAATTCATATTGGAACTGGAAGCAGTCACAAAAACAAGAAATAAATAGCTACGAAATCGATCAATTTTAGAGTATCTCATCAAGTGGAAGAACTTACCCATTGAAGATTCCACATGGGAGGATGATAATTTTATATGGAAGCTTCCATAGCTACTCAAGCGTTGAGGACAACACTTTTTGAAGGAGAGGGGCATGTTAGGTCCCTATATTATTAGTGTAACCCCTTATTGTTATTAGTGCAACCCCCTTATTGTATTATTGTACCCATATAGTCCCCATGTTGTTATTATTATGCCCCATAGAAGCCCACTATTGTTATTGTTGCGCCCCTACAATATTATTGTTATGTAAGCTCTGATTGTATTGGGACCCCTTAGACTCTTATATATAGAAAGAAGGTCTTGTCATTTGTATCATCCAAGAGTTGTTCATTTATGTAATGTAAAGGAGGTTGGCCCCTGGAAAAGGTTGATTTTAAAGTCGTTGATCTATATTTTCTATCTTTTTGTGAGTTGCTTTCATAATTATTTAAATATTAATTTAGAAAACAAAAATCTTTGTAATATATATTGTGAATTAGTATGTATAAGCTAAATTATATGTATAACTTTTTTTTATAGCTAGTGTTTATAATGATCTTATAAAATGCAATTTTATCACCCATATAAGAAAATTATTAAAAATAATTAACAATTAAAATCTTTCATAACTATAAATAAAGAATATGATTAAATAATTAATTATTTTTGATAATGATTTATTTGTATTATTATTAATAAAAAATATAATTAATTAGTTTTCATGGTGATTTGTTTTATTATTATTATTAAAATTGGGGTATCACTATTGTTATGCTAGTGTTATTGTTTTTACTAAGATTTAAGTCTCTTAACCATAATGATAAAAATGGGTACAAGGCCAACTTCTTTAAGGAAAAATTAAATAAAATTATTTATTAGTATTATAATTAAATTAATTAAAATTGTGTATAAAATTTTAAATAAATATTTAAAATAAAATTAATTTTACAATTAATAATAATTTTTTTTAATAAAAATAATAATTTTTTAATATAATTTATAATATTAATTAAATAAATTATTTAAAAAATCTAAAAATTTATAATAATAATAATAATAATTTAAAAACATCATAATAAAATAATGAGATAATTTTTTAAAGATTTACATGACTAAAAAATGTTACATAGATTACCATTAAAGATTCATTGTTTGAGGCCCCGCTCCAAGGGCCAACCCCCTGAGGAATTAAATGTAGACCATGTGATCCAGAAAGGGAAACGAGATGGTTTTTTAAAATAAAAGTTTGACGAAATAACATAGACAATGAAAAAATCAAAGAGAGAGATTAATAAGATAAATTGTTACTGAACTAATAATAATTTACCCTAATTAATTTAAGAAATATTTTAAAATTTAAATTTAATTAAAGAGACTTTACAATTTAATAATGAAATAAATAAATTTTTAGTAGTTTAATATAACAAAGGTAATATTAAAATATATTAATAATAATACCCACTCGGAGAAAAAAATAAATAAATTATAAGTTATAATTAATAAAAACCATCTTCTCATATATATAAAAACCATCTCGCGATATAGTTACTTGTAATTGAAGTTATCTAATTTCAAGGAAAAAAGTTAATAATAAAATTTGATATTAAATTTGATATATATATATATTTTTAAAAGATATATAAAATTAGTTTTTTATAAAAAATAAATAATTATATATAATAAAATTAAAAATAACTATTTTTTATAAAATTAAAATAAAATAATTAATATATATATATAAAATAAAAATATAATACATTTAATAAATAAAATATAAAATTTTTTGTCATAGAAATAAACCAGTGACAAATGACTCACATCAAAAATATTAACAAAACACTTATCACTATGTCCAAAACCTATAAACAAATATAAAATTATTTTATATTATAAAAAATAATTATATAATTATACATGTAATAAAACTATAAAATATTACCTAATTTGAAAATTATATAATTTAAGAAGTACAACGCAAATGAAAATAGTGAGCCGTCGTCGTCCCCTTAACCTTGGAAACCCGTGGAATCGATGTTGAGATTTCTTCCTTAACCCTGTTCGCACATCACCTGTGGAATTTAAAATGTGCATAATTCAAGTGCATTAAGTGCATTAAGAGTTTTCCATGACACTAATTTCATTTATTTATTTAAAAATGCATTTAAAAAAAAAAAAAAACAAAAAAAAATTTTTTTTTTATTATTGAGCGGAAAGGTTCATTGAGATCTATTCGTTCTTTTCAAATAAAAATAAAAATTATGTTATAAATAGAAAATAATGTTGCTTATAATTAAAAAAATGAATATGTTTTAATAAAATAAAAAGATGTTTGTAAATGTTTAAATCTTATAATTTTCAAAAATATATCAACAAGAGACTTAAATAAACTATTTGAAGATCTATGTTAACTTCATATATATCTATATATAGAAAAAAAATTATTAAAATAAAATATTTTAACAGGAATATATATATATAAGAACAGATAGCATTTTCATTATAGTGTTTGTAAACGAGCTAAGTCCCTTACAAAAATCAGGCTTGATCTATCTGTATCTCTCCTTTCATTACAACGAGTACGGACCTTCTTGCTACCTCTATTATTTACATGTGTTCTATCTATAAAGCTATAGTTGTAGATTCTCCAAAAAGTGTCATTATAGACTATACAATAGTATTGCATATATATAAAATAAAAGTACTTTCAACTATTTTTTGTCTCGGCGTCATCACCTGCAGGCTTGCCCACATACGTGTTCAAGTTCTCTGGTTCGTTCTCTTCTTCTCCTTGAATCTTTGTAGCAACAACATCAACTTCATCATCATCACCAACCAGAATCTTCATAGCAACATCCTTGCTACAATCAACATTGGTAGCTGAGGGATTTCCAACCCCAAACACCTCCTTTAAGACTCCCACCGTAGTCGTCTCTACCTTGATTTCTATATTATCAACCTTTTGTTGTACGCTCAGAACGTCCATTCACAGACCTTCCATTGTTTTCTACATAAACTCCCAGTCTTTACCCAATCTAGATAATTGAGCATAGATGAACGCCATATTCTTATTTAATTCTTTGATGATTTCCTTTATCACATATTTGCAGTAGCCCTCAACCAAGGTCTCCATACCACCATTCCCCATGCCATTTTCATACCTGAGCTCCCAAAACCAGAGCCACCCCCGTTGACATTCCTCGCTGATGACATATTTGCAGCAATCTGTTTTTGCACGACGAAGAACTTGTGATTTATTGACCGAAGCTAGCTAAGGTATATATCGACTTGAGCCACCCCAACATTCCTCTCCAACCTATGTTTCATAAATGTTGAACAATAGGGTCTTATCAATTGCTATACCTTTCATGTTTCTCCTCGTCCAAGACCAAAAGCTTGCAACAATGGTGCTATCTTCCCCTGATGAAATATTTATATTGCACAAACCAGTGAGAATTCGATGCCTCATCAAACACTTGTCATCGCACATGACCTGTCATCCGACGACGCCAAAACTGTGAGTTAAAATACCACCTACCATCCCAATTCCAAGATGCGAAGGTACCTCGGGTAGCTGTCCAACATAAATACCACCACACATAAGTGCTTAGCGAAGCTGGTCTCCTTAACTACATCCATAAAGTTCTGATGACTTGTACCCCCAACGTAGAACTTCAATCTAAAGCCATCGGCTAAGGGATGGGACATAATGTTATGTGGTGATTTATGCATACTATACCAAGTCCTAATATAACCTCCACATTTCCCTGAATGTTAGCAATTTGGTTGTTGGCACGCAACATGTGGAATAGAATAACTTTATCAAATCTTTTTAATAGATATATTATTCTTACCATGATTGAAGAGGTTTCATCTGCTATATGGGAACCATTCCCAAGAAGCCTAATACATTTTTGAATGATTAGCTTGGAATCGCCCACTATGTTTAAGGAGTTGAAACCATTGTCCAAACATATTTTTAATCCTTGCCATAATTCTAATGCTTCTGCTTGGTTGTTAGAGGTGACCCCAATTCCCCAAGCATATTTGACTTATGTTTTCTCTTCGAGGTTGATTATTATCCCTCCTACTCTAGCCTCCCCTATGTTCAAGGAGTTGACACCATTGTCCAAACATATTTTTAATCCTTTGCCATAATTCTAATGCTTCTGTCTCGTTGTTAGAGGTGACCCCAATTCCCCAAGCATATTTGAATTATGTTTTTTCTTCGAGGTTGATTATTACCCCTCCCACTCCAACCTCCTCGTTAATATGAATGAATATTGACATATACTTAAAATGCATTAATAATAAAAAAATCATTTTAATTTGGATGTACATGTTATGTAAAATATTTTAATGTCAAGTATGTATATATTATATATCATTTTATTTTATTTTTTCTATATATCATGAAAAAATTAAGTTTTTATGGTTAAAACATTTAGTTGATCCTATATATACTCTATTTAGCATTTTAAAATATGAATTAAATAATGAAATTTTGCACTCTAAAGAAATTTGCTCGTGAATCAGTTCATGTTAGATCCATACTTAAGATGGACCTATGCTGGTTAGATAATATGAAAACATACAAAGTTAGATTGTGCCATAATTAATTGAAGAGTCACTTTACAACTTAGTATGATATAATTGTTTGAACATAATATAATGTAGGTAACATTAAAATATATAAGCAATGATATATATAATATAAATATGAGGTCTACCTACAATTAAAATAAAAATAATCATAAAATCAATGTAAATAGAACACATAGGGATCAAATTCTTTGAGATGCAAACAATTCTTCAAATTTTGATATTGTAAAAAAGGTTTTCACATCAAAATATTTGATCCCTTTCAATACTTTTTTTTGGTAGGTAAGCACCCATGAGAGATTTGAACCAGTGACCTATCGCAACGAGTGCCTTAACAGTGCACCCATTCACTGTCAATCCAAAACCCCGTGGGCGATCCATTTTAATACTTAATATAATTAGGGAGAATTTTAAGAACCACACTAAATTTATATGTATAATAAATGGGCTAATCCCCATGATTCATAGGAAAATGGGAGGTGATTTTATCAATAATATATATATATTATATATAATTTTTTTTGGCGAATTTCTCACCAGAATTATATTATCTTGTACAGTGATGGAGAATCTTTCACTGAATTATAAATCTTGTAAGATCTTGGCAAATCTTTTACTGAATAATAAAACATTGTGAAGTCTTCGCGAATGTTTTGTTAAAGTATGAAACCATATATGATAATAAAAAACATATTCATTAAACTGTAATATACTAACATACATGTTTGGAAAAAAGAAACATATTTTCTCTTCCTACAAACAATGTTCCAAGTTTTAGTGGCCATGTTTGTCAAGGTTCTTACAATACACTCTTTCATATCCTTCTATTAGTTTTGATAATATTCCACAACAAAGTTCTTGTAGGTGTTGATATTGACAACGAGTTCTATCAAGGTAGGAGAGATTAATCTTTTCTCTACAACTTTTTTCAAGCTACCACTTTTTCAAGTTATCAAATTTCTTTCTTATTCGATAGAATCCAACTGCGAGATAAAAAAAACACATCAAGTTTGTTTACTAGCAAGCCCCAACTATATTATATAAGAAAGTATTAAGTATCCCAAAGGCTTGAAGGGAATCTAATTGAAAGAAGTGACCATTGTGAGAATCCTTCCAATCAATATATGAATATATAAATGTAGATTTATTATTATTTTAATTGGAAATCTTCAATTAAATAATAAAATTTAATTACATCTCTCCCAATCTAAATTGCTTTTAGCATAATTCACTACCCTCATAGGTCTCGCATTTTAACAGCGTTGTAACATCTAGATTAATTTCCTTTTTGGTGAACAATCCCCACCTTTTAGGAAAATATGGTGCAGTGGCTCCAACCTGTACAGATCATTAGGATAAACTAAGAATAGCATAGAAGATGAAAGGTTGTACAAACTAGCTTATTTTTCAAACAACTAATTGAACATCAGAACCTAAACTTTTTCATGAAGATATCATATTGAGAATGTTTGAAAAATGGTGAGAAATCTTTTGTGAGGCTGATGTGGAAAGAGTGATAAGGTTTTATTGTTTTGAATTTTTTTTTTGTTAAATCAGAAAAATTTAAAAACCAATATTAATGGAGGTATTGGTATTTTTTACTAAATTTTGTGAAGTGACTAAACATAACTTTAACCATTCACCTTAAAATGTTTTTACAATATAATTTCCTAAGTCTATTTAATATCTTCATTATCATAAAAACCAACCTATATCCATTTTAACTCCACATCTACCACTCTTAGGGGGATGAAATCTATACTTGGTAACCCAGAATAAGAATGGATCTAAATGATAGAATTCCCTTTAAATAGTCAATGCTCCAAACATAATACCATGGATTACGATGGATCATAAACCTGGAGCTTAAAAATTGCTATTAGTAATTTATAAAAAATAATAAAAATAATAATTGATTTGTATTTATTTTTTATTTTAACCAAGTTAAAATATTTAACATAAATTAAATTACAACATCCATTTTTACTCTTGATCCACCAAGCCCCCAGAGCGATCAAATATTTTTTCACTCTATGCTAGTTTGCAAATCACGATATT
>APFE031459147.1:38551-77493 GCA_000404065.3 Pinus taeda | reverse complement strand
TCTGTTGAACAGATTTGGCATGACTGAATGCAATCCTTTGACTACTCCAATGGAACAAAACGTAAAGCTCACATCCACTGAGGGAAAAGCATTTGAGGATACAACAAAGTATAGACTACTTGTAGGAAGTCTCAATTACCTAACTACTACTAGAACATACATTTCATTTGCTATTGGAATCCTCTCTAGGTTTATCCAAAAGCCTTGTGAGGGACTTTGGTATACTGCAAAAAGAGTTCTAAAGTACTTGAAGGGAACTCAAGACTTTGGAATCAAGTATACACATGTGGGAGACTTCAGCTTGATTGGATACTCTGATTCAGACTTCGATGGAGACAAAGGAACTAGGGTATCTGCTTCAGGTTATGCTATGAGTCTTGGATTAGGAGCTATCTCCTATAGGTCATGCAAACAATTAGTTCCAACAGATTCCACAACAAAGGCAGAATATGTGGCAGCAGCTGAGGCAAAAAAAGAAATTGTGTGGTTCAGGAAAATTCTTGAAGATTTGCAGGTAAAACAAGTACAATCGACTCCACTCATGATCAATAATACCTTGGCAATAAAGCTGGCCAAGGACCCAAAGTTCCATGATCGAACGAAGCACATCAATACAAAATATCATCTGATTCGAAATCATGTTGAGGCCAACACAATCCATCTCTGCCATTTTTCTACTAATGAACTGATTGCAGACATCTTCACCAAAGAATTTTGAAGAGAAAATATTGAAAGATTTAGAATGATGCTTAGACTCACCAACATCCCTTCAGATTAAGGGGTGGAATGTTGACACCTAATCATAGGGATTGGGTGAACAACTGTAATTAGTGTAAATAAATAATAGAGGAAATGGAGAGTCATCAGGATATGAACTAAATAGTCACTCCCTCTTGTATATAATAATGAAAAACCTGAATGAATGAATCAATCACATTTGAGGAGTTACCTCTTGGTATGACATATTCCTATCCCTGGATGTGAATGAATGGGAATCTATTTTTCTATGGAGTTCCTTCATTCAAATACTAAGAGTTTTTTGGAAAATGGATTGCAAGATGGAAAGTTTATTTCTGCAAAAGGGAGAAGGGTGGTTATCATTGATTGAGGATACACTAGAATTGATAATATAGTAAGAAACATAAGACATGGATGCAACAATGTTGTGAATTTTGAGCTCCTTCCACAACCCCCCAATTCTCATGCCCCTGGGAATCCTTGGCCTCAAATTTTTCTTTCTCTTTCATATTCATATAAATAAAAAATAGTTATCTATTATTTTTTAACATGTTGTACCCTACTACGCTTCCATGATTATTGGTCTTTGTTCACTTTTTGGCAATGACCTAAGTTTTTTTGAGTAGATTATGGCCACTAGGAAGCTACCAAATTCAGTAAAGATACCAGGTCATATGAAGTGTTGACAAAAATGTTTATAAATGAGGAAAATGGAAATGTTAAAGGGATTGAATTTATTAAGGTCAAATGGGAAAAGTATGAGAGTGGAAATTTCTAGTTGAAAGAGATGGAGGGAACAAAGGAGATTATAGAAGCATAACTTGTTTTGTTAGCAATGTGATTTCTTAGACTAGAACAACTAAGCAATATTTTTCTAAGAAGCGAAGCTACTGTTGAGGTGATATAAAACTTTAAATTTTGATTGATAAGAACAATCTAATGATTTCTTAATCAAAGTAGTTTGTTTTTTTAGCTTGGAGAAAGCACAATCTAATGATTTAGGCCCAGTCTAGTTGGCAATAGCCATTGGTAGACTTTGTTTTTTTCTTCAAAATTTTGAGTAATTTAGTGATGTTGCAACCTTCTCAATCCATAACCTTGAATACACATATTTTCAACATTTATATTCTATGTCTAAAAGATATTGGACATACACGCCATATTTTATGGAATTCCTCCATTTACCTGCTCACTCTCATTTCAAGTTTTTATTTGGTTTGATAGATTATTGTAGAAAAGCTTGATATATAAATGGATAACAGGTCGAATTTCAAAGTAAACTCTTGTGATTTTGCAATGAGTATTGATAAAAAAAATTTGTTTTTGGTGACTATAGACATGGACACTCACTTGTTGTTTGGGCTATCTCTAAAGCAAGACAAACAACTACTCAAATATGTAAATTTGTGATGAATGAAGACTAGTTGATCACAACTTGTGAATATAGAGTGGAGGACAAGGATAAACGACCGATGTTCACTTTCAAAACATAAGTGTCCCCTAGGAAAGTTGTTGCAGAAAGTCATAATCCTAGGAAATATGGAAAAAACATGCCAAATAGACCACTCAAATGCATTATTATCAAAGTTTTAAAAGGAATCAAAGGGTGAGTACTCTGCTTTGAGTGTCTCACATTGATTTTTATTAATACTAAAAAGGAGGGTATTTTCAAAGCATCAACTTCCTGGTCCAAGGCCTTTGTTATGGAAAAAGGGTCTATACGAGACATTTTAGTTCCATGAGACATTTGATCCTTCACATTTTTGCCTATGTACATAGGCTATGATGTTGATGTTTGAATTCCATAATCATTCCATTGGAGGAGTTCAAATGTGGTTTCCTATTCCTTTTTATTGATATCACACCTAAATTTTCTCTTGGAATTTTGCATGCTGGTAGATGTTTAGTGGTGCAGAAGGAGAAAAGAGTCTTTGAGTGTATGGAGGTAGTTGAGAGGAGAAAATTATATAAATTATTTAAACAACGAATAACTTCTCTATTTGAATGGCAGATCTAGGAAGGACTCGAGATGTGCATGAACATAACTCCTATTCCTACAACCATTGTGAAAGTTTGGTTTTTTTCCCTTATTTGATTTGTTCTTTTACAATGTACTATTTATAAATTCATCTACATTATTCTATTTCTGGATTTGAAAATTGAAATCTTGTTAGTGGTTAGGCATGATAATGACATTACTTCCAATTTTGTTTCTTTTAAATGCAAAGTCTATGCAATGGAAACCTAATCCATCTAGAATTTTAAATCTAGTATTCAGATTTAGATGAAATGATCAATAACATTATAGGTTGTACATTTGTCTCACCCTCTCTTTCATAATCTTCCTATTTCTTCATTTACATTGCATTCTTTGTCTTATTGCATAACTATCATAGATGGATACATAGTCGATAGATATATATACTTTATAGACTTTAAATGACAAAACCTCAAATATCTAATTTAGCTATTGTCTTAAAAATAAATTATTATTATCTCAAAAAGGGACACCTTCGGTATTGATTATCAATAACTACCGTAGATGGATACATAGCCGAATTCGTAACATAGAAATATCAATCCTTTTCAAGGGCAGAAATAGTGTTTAAGTTAGGGTTAAGAGGGAAGCTGGTGGGCGAAGTGCCTTTGTGGATTAAGATGTTCATGGTGGAAGAAGGATTTCTACCTCTACCTGGAACAACCATGGTAGCGTAAAACCCCAGTACTGGGGGAGGGGCCTAAGGGGAGGATGCTACCATTTAGGGAATGTAGATGTTGTTGAAGGAATGGACGTAGAAGGATTGAGGAGAGATATAGATATTAGATGGAAAAGGAGAGTGCTACTAGATGAAAAGTTGCAGGAAAGACTAGTACAAATGTTGAAACAGAGACGTATGGGACCTCACCAAGCAAGAGTGGTGTGGGGGAGCTCAATAGAAGTAAAAAGAATGGAGGAAGAGGTAGAAAAATATAAGAATTCTGATTGGACAAACAAAAGTTAGGATAATGTTAGAGACTCTCCCTTATAGGTTACGAGAAATGTGCTAGAGGGAAAGGTTCGCGAAAGTTACGAAGAAGAAATGGAAGGTGAGATCTGCAATGTCATGACATTATTATTCACTGAAGATGAAATGTTCGCAAGGGTTCAACAACAGAATCCCCAAAGTACAGGTAGTATCCATCCTGACCTTCCCATGGTGCTTTACAATAACCTTGATAAAATTGTTGTTAACTTAGTTAAAGCAATACGAGTACACAGTGTGCATGAAAAGTATAAGGAAAGTTTTAATCCATTTAATAGCACTCGAGCTATCAGTGCTAGTAATTTAGGATTACAAGGATCTTAACAACCTAGAAACAAAGGATTTGTGCTGTTAGCACACACTTGGGTCAACATGGAAATATCATTCACTAGATATCCTAAGTTTGTTTGTAGAGGAAATGAAGATGTAGAACAAAATTGGTGCCTTTGTGAAGCTATATGGAGAGTGCACCAAATTCTAGATAATATCAAATCAATTTAGTTCCAGACCACTTAAGGGAAAGAGCTCTAAATTGGTTTATAAAATATGCAGAACAGAACCAGAATCCCATAGTATATGATATTAAGAGAGGCTTTGTTCAATAATTTAAGGTACCACAAACTGACAAATAGGGATTTTCAAAATTATGGGAGATCAAGCAAAAGGAAGGTGAAACTGCTTGGGAACTGATGCAAAGGTTTAAAGATGCTATTGGAAAGCTGAGCTACACCATAGATCCTAATCATTTGAGAGATTGGTTCATCAATGTGCTCCTACCCCTTACAAGAACATTGCTGACAAAACAAAAGATTGGAACTCTCGAAGATGCTTTAGAAAGTGTCGCATATAGAAGCCATGGCAGGATACCCACCTGAGTATCGAGGGGGGATGGGATTGCAAGACCCATCAACCATGGGCCTCAAAAATCAGATTGCCAATTTAACGGAAAAACTGAAATACTGCCAACCAATTTGACCAGCTATACCTAACGTATTGTGTATTCATTGCCTGGTGGAAGGACATGTTGGAACTGAATGCCCAAGGTTGAGAGGCACTAATAATTTAGGGGGAATAGCAGGGTCATCAGGAGCCCCTCTAATGGAAGGAGTTGCAATAGTGGGAGTGTAAGGAGCTTTCCAAGTTTGGAATACACACTAATACTATGAAATCTGTAAGAATTACGGACATTTTCCACAGGTATGTACAATAATATAAAAATATTTCAATGTACCAAATAACATCTATTGTGAATTTTGTGCATCCACAACACATCACATTGACCAGAGTAGGGCATTAGATGCCTTATCAGAGCAGCTAGATAGGTCTACATTCATATTCAATGAATCTCCTCATGGGGAATGAGGAGGATCTATGAAAGGAGGAAGAGCATGGGGGAGAGGTCCTATAAGGTGCTATAATTGTGACCACGAGGGGCATGTCTGCAGAGAATGCTCGCTCCTTAGAAGACCATGGTTCTCGAAATGCAGGGTCAATGCACATGCTACAGAGGATTGTCCCAAGTTGATTACAAAATGGGAAGCGAGAACAAGACAAAGGGGGACTAATTTTATCAACGTAGAACCAAGAACTGCTTAATCATTTCCAATAACTGATATAAATATAGTTACCAGAGGGGGTAAGAAGATAGGGGATGATCGAGGAATGGAAGACCCACCTTTAGTTGTTTGGGTAGAATCCTTGAAAAAATCATAACACAACACCCAAAAAAATAATACTATCAGGAAGTAGCCAAATTATTTGAGGGATTGACAGAGACAAAGGAAAACTAGAAACAGGACACATGCATACTTGGTAATGCTCGATTGATAGAAGAATGGTTTAATCTATTTCTTCAGATCATTGATAATGAGCAGATGTTAAAAGAGTTCCAAAAATTTTTGAAAGCAATATTTCTAGAAGATGATGATAAAGGAGAAACAAAATCTTCCAATTTTCCTAAAAGACATGCGAGAAGAGTACACAGTAACAAAAGGAGAACTAGAAGGGAATTCCAGATTGATGCTGAAGTTGCAAGATTCTAGATTAAAGACATAATGCTATTTCTGGGATTGGATGTAAACATTCTACCCAAAAAGACATGGGAGGCATTGGGGAAGCCACAACTTAAATATTCAATAATACAATTGCAGATGGAGAATCAATATTACATCATTCCCATTGGAAGGTTTGAAGATGTAGAGGTGGATGTAGGAGGAGTGAAGACTTATACTAAATTTGAAGTAATTGATATAATGGGTGATAAGGACCCATACCCAACACTTCTTGGTATTGACTAGGCATACGAGAAATATGTTATCATCGACCTAAAGAAAGAATTGATGATCTTTCAAGTAGAAGGAATGTGGGTAATACAAACACTAGATCCATATCAAGGACCAAGGTTCATGGAACCTGTGGATGACCGTGACGAGTAAGGAATCCTAGACCCTCTGTACCAGGTAATGGCAGTACATAAATCCTATAGCAGGAGGATCGGTCAGGTGGAGGAGTATCCAAAGCTTAGAAGCTAGTTCAGAATTTGCGTGGGATGCATGGCAGCAAAGGCGATATGAAATTGATACCAAACACTATGTGAATACATGAAGGATAAAATAGATTGGGGTAGAGGTAAGAAACTATCCTACATTTCACGGTATTGAATTATTAGACACTTTTTTAAACAAGGTAGAAAGAAACATAAGAGAAGATCATAAATTCCCACTATTAGATATCACGCTACATGCCACCCCACCAAGGTGGTGGAGATATCACTGCAACACACTATGTAAATGGGAGACTATCAAGTGAGCCATAAGAGAGAGGTTTAGTTAAGAAGGAGATCGACCGCATGATAAGGTGAAGTATAGAGGAAATTCGGATCCTAGAAAGCATTTAGAGGATTGCACAGAAAAATGGGAAAAAGAGAAGGTACCGAAGGAACTTTGGGTGCATTTATTCATACAAACCCTAGGTACAATCCCACAAGAATGGTATATATAGGAGGAAATTTGTAGATAGACAATGGATTGGGATATCATGGCTAGCCAATTCAGCAGGAGCTTCTCATTTAAGGATGTTGAACGATGCATGACTGAAACCTTATATCCCATTAAAAGGATCCTATTTCCTCCAGGACAATAATCAGAAGGTTGCATTGATGAGAAATTTCTACAATATTTTTATGAAGTAGGGTATCTAGAATATATGTCTTATGGAAAAGTAGAAGCATAGCCAGAGGAGGATGATCTAGAAGGATTAAGACAATTTACCTTTCAAGAAACAAAATGTGAACGGGATATTCAAGAAATACCCATAGGAGATGTTGACATCTTCTCTCAATGAAATTGCCAAAGCATAACATTGGCTCATATGATAAAGCTAAGATTGCATCCATCAAAGATTATTGGGATGAGCAGACAACTAGGGAGATATTTGATCTCTTATGTGAATATGAAGACTTATTTCCAGCCTCGGTAGCTGAGATAAAAGGGATAAAAGGGGACATAGGATAAATGAAGATTGTGCTAAAACTAGATGCCCATCTAGTGAAGCACAAACCATATAGGCTAAAACCAAGAGTGAAAGATAAGGTCAAGAGAGAGATTGAAAAAATGATAGAAGCCAGACTTATATTCCTGGTGGATGAATCATAATGGATTAGCCCGATCGTCATACAGGAAAAGAAATATGCCATGGATATTAGAGTCTTTGTAGATTACCAGAGGTCTGAACAATGAATGTGTGGATGATCCCTTCTGAATACCATTAGTGACAAGTACTGGACAACGTTGCAGGGAATGCAGTATACTCCTTCAAGGATGGATTTTCAAGCTATCATTAGGTTCATATAATAGAAGAGGACAAGAGGAAAACTACCTTTACGACATAATGGGGGTCATATGCTTATCATGTAATGCCATTTAGTCTCAAGAATGAATCAACAATGTTCTCAAGGATTGTCATAGCTGCCTTTTTGTGGCTACATTCATAGGTTCCTAGAAGTATATAGGGATGATTGGACAGTATAATTTCTTTTGAAAAAACACACCAGTATACTATGGGTCATGTTTGAAAGGTGCAGGAAATCTCAGATCTCCTTAAATTCAAAAAGAATCTTTTCGGTTCCATTCGGAACATTAGTAGGTCGTATTATTTGCAAAGATGGGGTGTGTGTTGATCCCTAAAATGTTGCATCACTTATAAACATGCAACCACCGAGTAATGTAAAACAACTGTGATGAGTACTGGGCCACACAATATATTACTGTCGGTTCATCTAGAATTACACTTCAATCATAGCTCCTACAAAGAAACTGCTAAGAAAAACAAAACTCTTTGGGTGGACAAAAGCATGTCAAACAACACTGAACAAATTGAAGGAAAAACTGATAAAGGCCCCTATTCTTGTATACCCCAATTGGAATAAGAAATTTCATGTACATATTGATGCCTCAGGAATAGAATTAGGAGCAGTACTAGCGCAATTGGGAGAAATAAATATTGATCACTCAATTTACTTTGCCAGTAGAAAATTGTCAATAGTTGAGAAGAACTACACAACACAGAAACAGAAGCACTAGCTATGGTTTACTCCCTACATAAATTCAGACATTATCTGTTGGGAGAACCATTCAATTTTTTCAAGGATCATTTGACTTTAAAATACTTGGTGAACAAACCAGTGTTAGAGGGCAGAATCTATCGGTGGTTACTGTTGTTCCAAGAATTCACATTCGAGGTGGTCATAAAACTAGGAAGGCTAAATCTAGGGCTAGATCACCTATCAAGGCTAGAGTCAAGAGAAAATGGAGGACCATGGGATGATCAACTCCCAGATGCTGACTTATTCAGAATAGAGGAAATTCTAGACTACTTGGAGGAAATTGTTGCATTACTAACAACATGACACTACCTTGAGGGACACACATCGATGCAGAAGCATACCTAATAGTATGAGCAGAAAAATATCAATTAATCATAGGACATCTATGCAAGTTGGGGCTCGATCAAATTCTGTGACATTGTTTGCTTCAACATGAAGGGCAGGAAGTGCTATGGGAATGTCATGTCGGAGTTTAGGGAGGCCATGTTGGAGGCAAAGCTACTATAAGAAATATATTACAGGCTAGGTTGTGGTGGCCAACTATCCATAAGGATGCTAAATAATATGCAAAAATTTGTGATGTATGTCAGACATCACATTCGAATAAAATACCCCTAAATCCAGCTCACATAGTACCAATCTTTGATAGATGGGCAATGGATTTGATCAACCCTATCACACCACCAGCACATCATTCGAATGCCAAATACATTATAGCTGCTACAAATTACCTTACTTGATGGGCACATGCATCACCATTCAAAGGTTGTACAACCGACACTACAACAAGATTTATATTTGAATGTATTATATCTAGATTTGGATGTCCAAAAAGTTTAACCAGTGATCAGGGGATGCATTTTATTAATGAAATTGTCTAGCATCACAAAAGCAACCCACACCACCCATAGGCCAATGGAATGGCTGAAGCCTTTAACAAAATACTCGAGAGGGGTCCAACAAAAATTTTGTTAGTAAATCGAGCTGACTGGGACGAACGGGTACCAGCAACACTACGGGTTAACAGAAAAATAGTAAAGAGGACACACAAGAAAATGCCATTCCATCTAGTATATGGTAGAGAGGTAGTGGTACTAGCAGATTTCATTGTCCCAAGAATTTTTATCTCACAGGCCACCAAAATGAAAAACGATGAAGCATTGAAAGAGAGAATAAAACAACTAATGGAGTTGGACGAATCAAGGTTTCTAGCAGAGTTCTACCAATCAGTTGAACAAAGGAGACAAAAGGCTTGGCACAATAGACACATCAAAAATAATACCTTCAAGATATGAGATCATGTTTTGATGTACGATAGTAATATTCAAAAGTTTCCAAGAAAACTCCAAATTCATTGGTTGGGGTCGTTCATAGTTACAGAGATTAAAGATTATGGGGTGGTGAAGTTATCACAACTATATGGGATACTGCTACCTAAATGGATTAATGACACACACCCGAAACCCTTCTACAAAACCATGATCATATGACCAAATTGAATGGGTATTGGAAATGAGCCCTCAAGTAGGTCCTAGTAAATAATATATAGTCTATCTAAAATAAATGCATAGTAAGTCGCATGAGTCAGTAGCATATTCCGTTAGAGTTCACATTTTTCCTTTTCCAATTTGTCTTTCAATTTAAATAACACATGTCATTATGGTTGTGGAAATCATGTAATGTCACCACAACCCACTTGTGGTCAAGGGAGAAATAGTCACACTTTCGACGAGTCTTTTTCAATGTACTACAGGTATTTTCCATAATAAGTAGGAAATAATACACCTGTTAGACAGAGTTCCATAAAATCTTTTGGGGCATAAATCAGCTAATAATTGTCCATTATTGTAGAAACTTTATTATCCATTCATCTCACTTTGTCCTTTCCCATGCCACGTCACACCAGTTAGACCCAGGTTAGCAATGGTGGCAAAACATGATTAAGTTGCATAGGGAAATTTGCCATAGTAATTAGTTATCAAGCCCAGTCAGAAAATGTCATGTCAAGTTTTATCTACTTAATTTATAGTGCAATATAGGGAGTAATAGAATTTCAAACACAGGTGATAGAAGAACTTCAAATTTTCTCTGAGAAATAGTAGCAGTTGAGACACAAAAGCTCTATACATCTGATAATCGTTGTCTACCACAGATGAAGAGTGAAGGAAAAAGGAATTATTTCAGTTCTAGAGGACAAGCTTGATATGGAAAATATGACAAAGCCACCTTAGTGGACAATGATCTAATGGATTGCTTCCAATTCCCAAGACTAAAGAAGGAAGTATACACAGAGGAAGTTTTGAAGGAAGATGGAACCACGGCAACAAGATTCAAAGAAAGTTTCGGAGGTTTGTAGAGATCAAAGTTAATTAATCTAAGGAGCCTACATGTTTTCGACATGCAACTAACTACAATGCAGTGCACAAAACTCCTATCTAGCAAAATACATGGAGGATATTTGTGGTTGGATAGAGAATATCCAATTCATGTTGATGATATCCATCATCTAATAGGGCTTTCTACAAGAGGGAATGCAATCAATATAATGTTCCAAGGAGGGATGAAAAGAGAAAAGAAAGAAGGAGACAAGGAATACTATGAGAAATACAACACAAAGTGAGGGGGAAAATGCATGAGGATCGATCTTATCAGCCAAGATGAAATAAGATTTTCCTGCTACATAATAGAAGGGAAAACAATGAGGAATTTCACAAGAAATGAGTGCACCCTTGTTGTAATCTTAGTTGCATAACACTGCTGTAAGGGAGAGGTACAGAACTGGTCCACTTTTGTCTTGAATGAAATTTTTGAAGCCTATGAAGATATTTACAAGAGGAAAAAAATATTCATATTTGGATACATAGTAATGACTCTAGCGATGTAGAAATGGTGACCACCAAGCATAAGAGAAATGTTGCAAATTAGAGAAGACCAACCCATAACACTCAAGTATGACCCATGGAGAATCTCAGGAGACCCAAACAACAAGGAAATAAATGAGGAAACATTTGCTGAATGGTATAGGTTGATGCTAATAACAATAAGGTGTGTAGAGAGGATATCCAAATAGCTTCTCGATGAATTTTCCCAATATGTATGATTTGGGGTTAGCCATGGGCACACATTCCTTAGGCTGAAACTTGTCCATACAGAGACATTTCAAATGTGGCTATGAAGATTTGGCTTATCAGAAACAACATTCCATTCCGAAGTGGGTTCGTGGCTAGGGGTTGCTTACGAGATCACTAACAGGAAATACATGTATCTATTTTACAAAATGAGTCCATAGCTGCTAATAGGAGAAGAAGTAGGGAGTAGCAGGAAGCGACAGGTAGAGGAAGACCTAGAGCCAATATTTAATTAGATGGAACAACGGATGTCTTCACTCAAACAAACCATTGCAAACTTCACATAATCGTCAGGTGAGGTAACAAAATCCATATCCTTTCATGGTTCCACTCTATTTACTCCAATTAACACCACTCCTCTAGCTGTAGCAATTCCAACTGGTTGACCACATGTCCAAACAAAGCCAACCATCTTGAAGGCAAAGCAATAAAATCCACAAACCTTATCCGTGTCACCAATAGTTGACAAAAATCCACAAACTTTATCCGCAGTCTCACCAGGGTAGCGGGATCCATTCCCGCATACTGCCTCAACCTTCATGACCCTGTCAAAAGCCATCCCCACTGGTACATGGGTAGCAAGAGATGAAATGGAAGTGGATTCTACCCGCCAGTATAATGAACCTTCACACGAAAATGGTGCTCAAATGCCCTCGTTGGTGTCCCTACTTCTAGGGTGGGGTCCACCGTGAGGGGATGAGCCAATAATATCCAACCTGCAGTGAATGTCAACAAATCAAGACCAGCTAGAATATTCTATAAATTTCCCATTAATCCCTAACCCATTAATTATTCCACCTACGCCTCAACTCACCCCGCCTTCGTAGTCAACCAACTCTCCACCATCACATTCAGACAAATCCATATCCAGCAACCTACCCATTCAAAGTAGTTTACCAGATCTAACGGAAATGCAACCATAGACACTCCAACATAGGTCATCCACATAGCTATTGAGATTCATCTAGAAAGCTACAGAGAGAGTAGAAAAATTACATGATGACCTTCTCCATGAGAATGAACAACATAAAAACAACTATAGGAGGTCACACAAGAAAGAGACCAGCTGAAGCAAACAACCTTCTCTAGTTTAGAAACGACAAATGCAAATATGAAGAAGACTCTAGAGATAGTTAGAACCACATTGCTAGATCCAATATAGATATAACACATATTTCATTAAAATTGGAAACTTTTTATTACAAGAACTTCACTACAATTGAGTTATTTGGTTATTTTGAAATTCTAGATCCACTATTTAATTCCAAATTTAATGAAATATGTGTTATATATGGCAGGGCGATAGATGAGAATATCAACACTATAGCAGCAATCAAACAATCCCTTGCCGAAACTCTTGCTCACAAGTATGCCCTAATGGATAAGGTACATGACTAGTCAGTAAGCCTCACCATAAAAAATCAACTAGTGTACCCTCTACAGGAACAACTCCAAGCCTTACTCAACGAGAGCAGGGAATGCACAAACTACACTCTAATACAAAAGATTGATGAAGAAATCGCCGCAATTTAGGCTCAAGTCAATCAAATAGAGGAGAAATTAGCAAGAACTAAGAAAAAAATTAAAGACTTTAGACCTTTGGTTCAAATGCATGTCCTTTCCCTAAAGGAAGTCAACAACTGTAGTGAAGAGAAATGGAACAAACCGCAAAGCAGCAGGCCAAGCCAACTGACATCAAGCACAACGGACGACTTTAGTATGCAAGTTGACACCATAACAATGGCATGGAAAATGACACTAAATGACTACAATAGTTTCAGGCAAGAATGACAACAATTTTCCCTGAATTGGGGCCTTTTTTGGGAAGGAGGGTCAGTAGATGGAAGGCAAAGAAAGTGGAGTAGTGGTCCCTCAGCAGATGACGGAAGAAGCAACTAAAGTTGTAGCCCCTCAGAGGGAACAATAGGAGCAACCATCAGGAGAAATACCCACAAAAACAACAACAATACCAACAATGCTAGAGATAGATTGACTTGGGGACGAGTCAAGTAACCGTGGTCAGGGCTTGTTGAGGCCTTCATTTTGATTTTTGAAAATTTTGAAGATACAAATAAGGAAAAGCAGGTGGTGAGAGAAACGATCAATTTGTAGAAAGGATAGTTGGGGAAAGGGGAAAGCATAAGAAGTCGAGAGGACAAAGAGGACGATGAGAAGAAACCAAGGGGAAAGACAACTGTATGAAATTCATAGTGCAAGCAGTGGAGTAGAGGATAAAATAGAAATACCAAAGGAGAAACGAGTTCTTGATATTGAGTTTTGGTGTCTAAGGAGGTTCTAGGATACAAAGGAACCTAATCAGAGGATTGGGACAATCGCGAGAAGGTTAGAATGAGTATACTAAAATCTAGACCCTCCGGAACCATGGTATTTCATGTATTCTATTACAGCTTGATGCCTGATGTATAATGTATTAAAATTTTTGTTGGATTAGTATGAATGAGAAATTAGACTAGTTTCTTGGTATTATATGCGTATTTGGTTATGATTCATGGGCCCACTAATTTTTTTTTTTTTTATATTATGAGTATATTCTCGTATTAGAATGATCGCCATAGTGATATGTTGTTAGGATTAATGTATGCATTGGTCTGTATATAGAGTAATGGTTAAGATATCATTGACATTATACTAAAACCTTCTTAGTTTCGGTCACGGAACACCTCATGTGAGACTCCTTATCCCTCAGGATAAGGTGAAAATGTTGGTGTTGTTCTAGACTACAATGAGCCATTGTTGGCCCATTATGCCTGAACCCAGGGCCTTTCCATGATGTCATTTTGTGCCAACACTTCGATTGGAGTTTGTTCTTGTAGTTTGTTGACCAACTAATAGAAGATCACTTTATGTGCATCAATAATGGAAAGATGTAAACATATTTTTTAAGGCTAGTGGTTTGATTTCTAGTTTGTTGAAGGTGTCTTCTTCAAGTTTTGATTGTGATGGTGTTGCAATCCTATCTAAGGTCTAGAATATACTTTCCGCCATGAAGGAAATACATATGAGAAGTAGTGATTAAGACATAGATGGGGATAAATTTTATGGGTAGGAGTTGAACTTGTAATGACTTGTTTTATTGATGTTGGAGATAGATTTCCTATCTACAGTTGCACTTAAAGGTACCAATATGGCTTACAAACTCTAAAATATACTTAAAAGTGTTGGTGTAGTTGGGTTTTAGGATTGTTTATGAAAATTGTTAGTTGTAAAAGTTTTAGTTTAAACTATACAATAAAGAGTGGAAACTTCAAATATTTATATTTATTCCAATTTTTTGAACTAGCTGACGTGTAGAGTTCACTTGTTCATGAGGCATTATGTAAAGGATGTTGGTTTTTCAAAACTCATGTACAAATTTGTTTCCATATACCTATGGTGCAATTAGAAGAGTCAGGGAACATTTCAAAGAAAGGATGTGAGAGCTTTGGGGCCTTGATGTTTTTTTTTTTATTTGGTTTTGAATTCTTTTGTTATTCTAAAAGTTAGTATGAATATATTCCCTTGATAAAATCCTTTTAGAAAATCCATGTAATTTGTCTTAGATTGTTGCATGTCTCATTTTATATGTTTTCTTGTAAATTTTGTAGTTATTTAGAGCTTGTTTGTTTCTACTCTTGCAATTTTCATCCAAGTCTTATCACTTTATCCATTTATTCAGTTATATTAGATTACTAGTTTTTGTATTGTACTTCAACTCATTGTAGTTTTACAAAACTAAGCTATTTATCTCCGTGGCCTAGTGTTTACATGTGAATTTTGTCTATTTGGTGAGATTCTTCAATGAAATATTTAGGGAGATAATTCTCATTAATATGAAATAAAATGTAGGAAGATTGTTTACAGATACTATGTTTATTTAATAACACTAGCTTCTACATTACATGTTTTCGAACTAATGTTTGAATTTTTCTTGGATACCATGATGGAGGTTTTTAATTGATAATATGAGATGGTGAGGGATATAAAACATTTTAAATTTATAAAATCCCTACCAATGTTTGTTTTTAAGAGGTTCTAGAGGATTGAGGCTCAAATTTTGTTCTCAAATCACCCATGACAACTAGAATGGCTAAGAGTGTGCAATTATTAATTAAGTGCATGAAGGTGATGGAAAATGCTAGTTTCTTAAGTGAGAAGAATCAAATAAAAATGTTATGATGAGTGTGGTGTAATGATATTTTCTTGTTAAAATGGAGCTATTGTCTTTCATCAAAGTTAATAGATTAAGTAAAGAACTAGTGCAATTTAAGCCAATTTACTTATTCTAATATATGATAGTTTTTATTCTTTCTTATTAACATAAACACTTTTTCGAGATGAATTTGAAGTTAAAATGTGAATTACTAGACCTTTCCTTTATTTCCCTTGTGATTAAGGCTATCAAGACTCTCAAGTATCTCTAGTAAGTGGGGATTTTCTATGCATTGCTTTCGTGAATAGTGTCAATAAAATGTCCCAAAAAATTATGCTATATGAGTAGTAATTTTGTTTTGAAGACTTCAAACTTGTATTGAAATAGTTTCTTTTTTTCAAATTTTTGTTATGAAATCTACTTAAGATCTTGAGAGTGATTTATTTTTTCAGGACAACTTTTTGAGGCACAACTCAAATGGTTCAAACTCTTGGAGATGTGAAAAGGTTGCATGAAGTTCGAGCCCTTGATGACCATCTGCAACTTGTTACTAAAGAATTGTTAGAAGAGGAAGAAATAATAAATTCAGTAGGGAAACATGGTACTGATGCAAGTATATTTTTACTCAAGTAGCAAATTAAGCAATTTCCTATTTACTTGCAATGCATCAGACACATGAAAATGCCATTACCATATCATTGTAGATTAAAATTACTGTGAAATGAGGTTCTTATTTACCACTATTATGGTAAGGTAATCCCATTACAATCAAATTGTCATGCCTCCTGCAAAGCTTCATAAGAGTTGAATGGCACTATATATACACCCAAAGTACCCAAACTAGAAAAATCCAAAACAAGAGAGTAACCAATCTTTTCATCATCTACATTTTCTTCCTTTGAGACACTTAGAACTATTAGTTTAGAATTCCTTTTGAAGTTCAAAAGAACTTGTTGGCTTAGTGGGTCCTGACCTAGGTTCAGAGTTAAGTTTTCCAAACAAATCTCTACACTATTGGCCCTTTCGGCATCAACCCACGGAGCACAGACTGGATTCTCACCCAAATCAGTACTGGGGGATGCTAGAACCAATTTTCCATACCCAAAGATTAGTGTAATGTCATTTTATGCCCTAAACCACCTTCACACAAATCGATAAGCCTTTAGGGCTTATCGATATATTTCCTTTAATAAGATTCTATACCTTTCCAAACATTCATGACTTTCTTTCACGGACCCTAAATAGATGAATCAACCAGTTACGGGCCTCTTTCATTACTCCTAATCCTATGTTTCCTTAGATCAGTTTAAGTGTTTTATAAATTTGACATGAAACAAGATAATCTTTGCATAAACAGTTACTATTGCTTGCGTTAATATGACAATATAAATCATGTAAAATCACGCATCAACACAATATTAATTCATAAACCCATCATTCATCATAACATAATAACACATCCATTCATGATATATGGAAATAGACAAACACGAGAATTTGTGGAATAATCTCTTTATTAATACTTTAGTTCTACTTACAAACTAAAGACTTCCCTGCGCACTTGGCTGCAGGGGTCTACGCACTTAACTGCGAAATCTAGTCTAGGCCTGTGTGCACATAGTTGTAGAGCATCTCTTCTACTCTAAGACATCTTCAATCTTTATTCTATTGATCCATTACATTCATCTTCATCCTCCCTTATTTATGCCTTAGACTCTCTAAGGCTCTCCTACTTATACAATCCCATGGTCTCCAAACCATGGGTAGATCTATAAAAACCGACACAACTTACATAAAATAAGGGTAAAACCATTTATGACACTTTACTATCTCCACACTCCGTGACCACAAATTTTAGAGACTTTACATTTTCTACAACAAAACTTGGGCTTTTTGCCCCAAAACTTGGGCTTTTGCCCCAAAATTGACCCTAGGGGGCCCTGTCCCAACAGGCCCCAAACACAAATATTGTGACTCGCCCTCAAGTCACTTTGTTGGTGCAAAGATCTTACTATGGAGACTCCCAACTCCACTTGTGCCATGTCCACCTTAGTCGTGCTCTGCGTGGGTGCTTGTTTGATCTGCTCCACCAGCTGTTATGTTGTTGGTCCTACACTATCTTCCTTGATCTTCTGCTACGTTCTCTATAGGATTGTTAACTTTAGGTCAATGCTGGTGGAGATAAAATATGCCTCATCCATCCAAGGCCCCAATCTGGCCTTGAGAACCACCTGTTTCCTCTGCACTGCTTCCACTTGTTCAAGCAACTATTTTTCCTCATGCATCTTCGTCAGTCAATGTGCTATAGAAATGGTGCACGCCATTGTCGTCACTCTCATTTCATGATATTACTGCTCCAATTCACGGTATTCAATGTTCAACCTCTACATTTTAGGATCTTCCTGTAGTGTCGTGACTACCTCCATGGACCGTTCAAAGAGTGTAGTGCAATCCACCACTGCGACATCCACCATTGTGACTCCATCCTTCATAGTGGCTTCGCATTGTTCTCTGATCTCTAGAAGAGTTGAAGGTTGTGACTTCAACTCTAATTCTATAATTTTCAGGTTTTGTTCAAACTAAACCTTGACCACTTCCATCTTCGCATAGTGCATACCTGTACCCAACTTCCTCATCTTCGCCTCCAACGATGCTTCCTCTGGGATATGTAGTTCAGGGACTGTTCTACATGCCTTGGCCACCACAACTGCAGTGTGTTTATTTTATGCCTAAACTTTCTTCGATGCTTCTAGCATTGCTGATTTCTCCATGGACATTTGTTAGTTGTTGACTTTGTACTCTCTGATCATGCTTAGGTTGTGCTTCTCCTGGGCCTTACCTTCTTCTATCACACCTACTTGTAGTGTGTGAAGAAACGCATGGGGAGCATAGCCAGGTTGAGGCCAATACCCTTCAAAGTGCTGACAATAGCTTTGTCAGCGGCCATGTCCACGCTCAAAGCTCCATTAGGCAATGTGACTACCTAGAGATCCATTAACCAAACCATCTCCACTGCTTGAGTGGTCCTTGGTGCCAAACTTGTTGATGTAGCATTGCTCTATCCTGCACCTGCCTGGATTTTGGTTGTCTAGATCTATAGCTCACATAGATCCTTCTATATGGTGCTCAGTGCCTACTTCTGTTGTTGCTCAAAATACTATAGTAGTTTTGCAATTGTATCTCACACTTTGTCTCCAATTTCATCGAAGTCACCATCCTTCAAAGTAATCAAATCTAGCGAAGACTTGGTGGCTTTCATCCTTTTTCATTGTCCTTCCTTTTCCTGCCCCCTAAACCACTTCACTCAGAAGGGAGTGCTCTCCTGCTGATCTCTACCACCCTTCTCTGACTACTCTTCTTCCTCCATTTGGGGTGAAGGAGAATTTTGACTTCTTTTGGAGCCAAGCTCTTCCTGCTCTGCCTATTCCTTTGCAGTGCACTCCACTTCTAGTCGGCCCTTTTGATCGCTCTCTTTCTTCCTCTTCTCAGCCAACTATTGAACCTTCTACTTGGTGGCTTCCTTTTTCTTCTTCTCCACAGACTTGCTAGTCCCTATGACTAGGTTAGAAGGAGAATGCCACTTTGTTGGCCTACACTTGATGACCTCTTCAATAGCATCATCTGTGGCAAGGTATGGTAGGTTGAACCATATCTGCTCAGGGCCCTTTCGCGCTCGGATATACACATGGTGAAAGTCTTCTTTCAACTCTGCGTACCCTGAAAGTTGTTCAAACATGGTTGGTGACAACTGCAACTTCTGGTTGAGGGCCATGTGAATAATCACCTCCATTAGCACCAAAAATACTTTTCTCTTTGTGACCTGTGCAAAATCTTTGGTGGCCCAGAGAGATGAAAACTTCATCGCTTCCAGTAAATCCTTCTCTAGGTGACGAGCACTATCGAAAGCAATATTCATGAATATTGGAATGTATTACTATCATTTTGTGCCTCTCTGCAGTTCACAAGGAACTCACTACATAGGTAGCGTACCTAGTTGAACTGTATTCCCTCTGTGCACTAAGCTACCAACGAAACCACTGGTGTCGACACCTCATCTGCGTGGCACTTTCACATAACTTTTCCAGCCAGAATCGGTGTAGCAATCTTGACCACGGGTTCAGTGATTGAGGTGATTGAGTACCCACGTGATGTTTTTAGCAGCTTAAATTCATCCTTCATCTTCTCAGCGAGGCTGTGCTCACTAGTCTTTCCACCAAATTCCTTGGCCAGATTCAACCCTGAATGGCGCAATAGCATGATCCTATGGATCAACATATTGATGATGGGGACTAGTGCATTTAAAGCAAGCACCCATCATGCACCAGGCATAGAAATTTCTTAATGAAAATGAGGTTTATATTTGATCGATGGTAGTGTGGCACCCATAACAGGTTTAGCAACGCTCACTAGTTAACTCCACGAATCCATTCCATAGGCTCCAATGTGGTGACACTAAACTATTTGTAGAAGGCCCTCTACATGAGGGTATCGGTAGCTAGGTGGGGTAACCGTTGATGGTATGACAAATCCCAGTCGTCTAGATTTAAGTGTGGGATCCACGCCAAGCGCGGACCTTCAAAGGTGATGTTCTCCGACAAGAGGGGTGCGTTGAGGAGGAACTGGCCCACATCTGGGTTCTTCGGGACCTTCACCTTGCCCTTGCATGGAGGGATATACTCTAGTAGCTTAGAAATAGGGTACAACCCCTCAATGTCGATATGTTTCATGCCCTCCTTAGCCTCTAGATCTACCACCTTCCCCTTCTCCTTCACACTTGATTGTTCTTTTCTCTGAGCCTGTCTAGGTACATGCTTTCTCAGTGACTCACACACTGACATCAGATTATTTTTCTTATCATTCTTCGGCTTGGGGACCTCTCTCACTGACGTAGGCTTTGACCTAGGCAACCTTGGCGTCGTAAGCACTGTTGTTGGTGCCTCCATACTCACAACCTCATGAGCAGCTTCCTCAGAGGTAATAGTCCCTACAGTGCTTGCCGTTTCTATGGGACCTGGTCCTAACATAGTATCATGAATAATATTTGTGTCTGACTCGAGATACTCATCAAACATGGGGCTTGTGAGAAAATCCTCAAAGAACTCACTGTTCATGCACAACATACATCAGAACATAGAAATTCTTAGAATGCAAAGTGTTTTTCGTTGGACAACCATGTGTAATTTATGGGCGAATTTGTTAGGTCCCTATACTACTAGTGTAACCCCTTATTGTTATTAGTACAACCCCAATATTATATTGTTGTGCCCATGTAGTCCTCATATTGTTATTATTGTGCCCCATAGAAGCCCACCATTGTTATTAGTGTGCCCTTAGTTTATTATTGTTATGTCGACTTTGATTACATTATGACCCCTTAGACTCCTATATATGGAAAGGAGGTCTTGTCATTTGTATGATCCAAGAATTATTCATTTGTGTAATGGAAAGGAGGTTGGCCCCTCGAAGAGGCTTATTTATAAGGTGTTCATCTATCTTTTTTATCTTTTTGTGAGCTGGTTTCATAGTATTTGGTATCGAAGCTTTGGATTCTAGGGTATCACTGCTCCAAATAGGTCAACGTGGAATTTTTACTATAACTTCTTTTCTGTGACATTTCAGAAGTGAAAAAAAACCCATTTGAGTCTAAATTTTAGAGCTTGTCTCACTATATTTTTAGAGATAGGATCTGAGGAAGTTAGGGTTTTTGCAAGCTCCAGAATTTCAACTAAAATAGGTCATCGTGGGATTTTCACTATAAATCTTTCGCTACAAAGTTTAATAAGCTAAAAACAAATCCCATTTCATAATCAATCGGTATGAACCTCGTGTCCAAAGTTTAGATATTGTCTCATTATATTTTCGGACATATAGTTTGAGGAAGTTAGGGTTTTTGCAGACCCCCGAATTACATTCCAAATAGGTCACCTAGGGAAAATCATCATAACTTTTGTTTTGAGAATCAGATTGAAATTTCGTTAGAATTTATAGAAAAAGGATGGACTATAGTTTCCTATGTATATTTTTGAGATCCTAAGGTCAAAACAGTGACATGTGGCACTTCATACAAGCTCGCTCTTCTAAAAAGGTATATAATCAAGTCATCTTGGAAGATTGTGCATAACTCTTTCTTGGTGAATCCAATTTTGATCAGACTGGTGGCATTGGAAAGAGGACATAGAAGGCTACTACAAGTTGCAATTTCGGAACTAGAAGAGCCGAAATTACAGAGTTATAGTCATTTCAAGATCAATCTCCTAAAATAAAGAAAAGGTGATATGAGGAAGTTTGATGGCAAGGATCCAGTAAATTGGATACTTCAGATGGAGCAATATTTTGATCTACATGGTGTATCACTGTTACAAAAGGTATTTATTTCATCTTCATATTTAGAACCAGATCAATTTATGGTATAAAGGGATTTGTTCGCGTAAACAACTTGTTACGTGGTTAATTTTCATGGAGGAAATGATAGCACTTTATGATGATACAAAGAGAAACACATTCTTTAGCCAATTGATAAATCTCAAACAAAAGTGTCCAATGGTAGAGCACATTGAGGACTTCCAAAAATTGAATATAAGGGTAAATGATATTCTAGAGAAGCAAAGGATTGATGTCTTCATAGGTACTTTAAAGGATAACATTCAACATGAGGTTCGTCTTTGGGAACCTGATTCATTGGAGAGGGCATTTAGGTGGGCAAGAAAAATTGAAAGCAAAATTATGGAAACAAGGAATCCCACCACTCACAACTATAATTATGAAAGTGTTTCTTCTCCTAGCCTTCCACAACCTACAAGGATTACACCACAACAATTCGAAGAAAAAAGAGAAAAGGGGCTTTGTTACAATTGTGATAACAAATGCACTAAAGGTCATAAGGGTGCTAAGAAGAAATTATTTTACATAGAGTATGAAGAGGAGGAAGAAAAGGATCAAGAAACATCAAAAGAAGAGGATATATGCTAGGAGAAAACCCTAGAGAAAGAAAAAATGAATCTGACAATATCTTGTAAAGCATTGACAAGAATTACCACTCCTCAAACTCTCAACATAGAAGGACATGTCAAGAAGAAAAAGGTTCAAGAAGTGAAATATCATATCAAGAAAGAAGAAATGAATCAAACCATATCTTGTAATGCATTGGCTGGAATTACCACTCCTCAAACTCTTAAGATAGAAGGACATATCAAGAATAAAAAGGTTCAAGCAGTGAAAGATCACATCGAGCATCAACAACAAGTTCTCCAACTTTTGAAGGATAATGCCAGTTTGGTGCAAAATCGAGTGAAACAACAGGTAGATCGACATCGCAGTGAAAAAAGTTTTGATGTACGTGATTGGGTATTTTTATGGCTACATCTCAAGCAAGCTATTTATGAGAAGGAAATGTTGGCAATACTACATGCACTTAAGAAATGGCGACCTTACCCAATGGGAAGACAATTTAAGGTAAAAATGGATCCTAATAGTCTTCAATACTTTTTAGAACAAATATTATCTTTAGAAGAACAAAAAAAATGGGTCACAAATATGTTGGGTTATGACTGTGACATCATCTACAGAAAACGGAAGAAAATTTTTGTTGCAGATGCAGTCTCAAGAAAGAACAAGGATGTGGAAGCATTGTTTTGTGCTATTTCTATTATCCAACTAGATTGGATAAACAAAGCAAGGGATGAATGGAATAAGGACATAGAAGTGTGACCTCTCATTCAAAAGTTGTAGAATATCCGAATTCAAAAAATATTCCTAGAACTTAAAGAGGAAGAAAAAATCATATTGGAACCTAGAGTAATCACAGAAACAAGAACCCGAAAGCTACGAAATCGATCAATTTTAGAGTATCTCATCAAGTGGAAGAACTTACTCACCGGATATTCCACATGGGAGGACAATAATTTTATACAGAAGAATCAATAACTACACAAGCGTTGAAGACAACAAGTTTTGAAGGAGAGGGGCATGTTAGGACCCTATACTACTAGTGTAACCCCTTATTGTTATTAGTACAACCCCCTTATTATATTGTTGCACCCATGTAGTCCTAATATTGTTATTATTGTGCCCCATAGAAGCCCACAATTGTTATTATTGTGCTCTTACATTATTATTGTTATATCGGCTCTGATTATATTATGACCCCTTAGACTCCTATATATAGAAAGGAGGTCTTCTCATTTGTATCATCCAATAATTGTTCATTTGTGTAATGTAAAGGAGGTTTCCCCCTTGAAGAGGTCTATTTCTAAAGCGTTCATCTATATTTTATATCTTTTTGTGAGCTGATTTCAGAACAGAATTTGAATTCAAATTCGACCATTTGCCCCAAAATCTATCCATAAATACTAGATTGGTGGCATATTTCCAAAGATTTCACTCCTAAATTTAGGCTTAAATGCCTTGAATGCCGACCTACCACTCCTCTTAATTGACTCCTGGTAGTGAAATCATGAACAATGACGGTAACGGTCAATTTTTGGCTACACTGCATGGTCTCACCTTCTATGGCGCTGTTATCACTCAGGTTGTCCCTAGGCTCCTATAGGGATACGGCCGAGGTAACCACAAACCAATCTTTGGATTGCAGGTTCTAGCCCACCTACAATCAGAGAGGGATCTCTCTTAATGATTCAACTTTGTTGATGATTTTAGGCTAGCTTTTGGCTTAGGGGTTTTCGTTTGTGTTCGGATGGAAGGAAAATGCTTTCAGGCAGAGAGGAAATTTATGAAGTGATAAGTTTCAAACCATTGGGCATGAAGTCATGGATTAGGATTATCAGTGTGTCTTTCTGTTCATAGGAGAAATAATGAAGCAGGATAGCTGCTCATAACACAATATTCAGACTAAAAAGGATGAATGATATGTAAGGAATGAGAGGCACTTAAGAATCTCTCATTTAACTTAACAGAGGGAAAGATGATCTCTATCTAGGGGCAATGAAGAATCCCTGGATAACTGTCTTGGGTTAAAGCAAACACGAGCCATGTGGAATTCATATTTATGCTTAAACAGAGGAAAACATAAAGAAACAACAGAAATTGAGCATAGAGTGTATTTAAACAAATTCTAAGCTAATCTTTCTTTCAGTTGTTTAAGAGCGTAATTCATGAATGAAAAACAGAGGTAAGAAGCACTTATTGAGTTATGCACAGCACGAGAATCCCATAATCACTCTTCAACCAGTAAACACAATGAACAATCCGTTCTCCAAGGCTCATAAGCAGTCTTTGATTATAGAAACTTATCAGACATTACAGTGTGAGTCTCTCCTGGAGCAAAATTAGCTAGAGATAGCTTGTTGAATAATCAACCAACCAACCGACCCGTAATACAGTATTCAGGGCTGTCTTTATAGTGAAAACATCCCAAACTTATTTATTACAATTGACCTAAAACAGGTCTGCAAAAGGAGCTTTCTAATTCTAAAATTGTGCCAAAATTAAATGCAGGTAAGTATCTGCTGAACTGTGTCAGAGGTAGCTGGATCAAAAAGAGTGCAATGTGGCCCTTGGAGGCTCGATGTAGTACTACTGGAATAACTATGCTTTGGGATCTGCAGTTCTGCTCTGTTGCGAGTTAAATGTGCAATAACCATGGTTTGAGAGTTTTGAGCGGCTTCGCCCTCTTTTTTTGACTTTGCTGGAAGGTATTAAATTGCCTCCTACTTTGGGATGCTGTGAAGATCTTCGCTGATACTTTTTGCCGCTACATTAATGGTCTCCGCCGCTCGCTGATACTCTTTGACGTGCTTTTTCCCTGTAGATTTGATCTGATACTCTTTAATCTCTATCTCTGGTCCTTTCCTGTCTTTAAACCAGATTAATTTGGCGAAATCGGGCAATTTCGGGCTTTTTCGGCGCAAAATAGGCCAAGGAATCAAAAGATTCCCTAAAGATTCCCCAATATCGCTCATTTTCCTTAGCGATTCGCAATTAGCGCAAAGCGCTAATCGCGCATGGAAAACTGCCTCCGTTTCTTGTTCTGGAGCTCCGAAGCTCGACTTTTGCGCTTGCGCGAATTTTCCTTTCCTTTGGCTACTAACGTCAGCTATATGGCGGATGACATCAGCCAGGTGACGTGGCAGGGTGACTCATATGTTAATGCGATGCTATAGAATTCTTCCGTTGCGATCGCAATATCGCATCAGCCGAGAACGAGAAGGTGTTTATTTTGGGAATGCGATGCTTGCGACTACCGATCGCCGATATCCCGATATCGCATCGGGCAACGAAGGATGGGGCACACCTATGTGGTGAAAATATTGCAATATGACGACGCGCGATGGCTCACTAGGATTTGCAGAGCGTTAAGGAAAGTCGGCAAGGGTCTATTGCGATCGGAAGGAGTGAGTATGTGCGTTAGAAGAGCAATTGAGGCCTCGGAAGGGGTCCGATAACCAAAAAAGGTATTTTATACTTTGGAAGGAGTCCATTGCATTAGAAGATGGTTTGAAGGGGTAGCATGAGGGTTCTTGCCAAGTTTCAAACAAACAGAGCGATTCCCGGGGGTACTTATGGTTATTTTTCAACCAGGGGGAGGGATATTTACATAGGGGATCATTTACATAGTTTTAGTAGGGGGGGGGAAATATAGGGAATTAAATAATAATGTCAGTAGTTAATATGGAGATGACAAGAAAGCGCTAGGTTTCAGAGATCTTAGGTTTGAGAAAGGGAGATAGAACCTTATAGAGAGAGTATGGATTCTCTTTGAGTGAAGCAGGTCTTCACCCAAGCCAATGACATGAAAATGATGAAACTAAGAGATATCAAGCAGATCTTGACCTCTTTTTGGGGAAATTAGTTAATGATTTGGGGGAGATGGAGAAAGGAAGTTAGTTATGCCTGTTTTGAGCTCTTTCACATAAAACCACTTGGTGATTGTGTCCTGCATAGAGATGACACCGTAAAAATATGGACTGATCAGCAATCAAGATTCTGCAACCTCAAAACTACCTACCCAGCCTAGTTACCTAACATTTTTTCTTCTTTTATTTTGGGTGCACTTAGACTTGCAGACCCAGCATTTCAATTTTTCTTTTTTTATGCTTTCCTATCTACAAACTACCCTTAGTTCATCCAAGGGCCCAGATTAAGCAGTTGGGCTCCTTTGATTCTCTACCTATCTAAGAATCTGCCAAGATTAAGCTGTTTGGACAAATTTTCATTCTCTATATTCTAAAACAGGAAATTCAAATCTAGGTAGACCAAGATTAGGCTGTTTGGACCTCCCTTTAACTGAGACTTGCACAAAAACGGAGTAAATCTTCAAAATCAGCCTGCAGAAGATGGACTTTGAGTAGCCTTCCTTCCTTGGTGACTGTTTAGAAAATATGGAGCATTGCAGCATGCAAAGTTTGACATATTTGGTCTGTAAAAAATGTCAATCATGAAATATGAGTAACCTGCTGTAGCAGGAGGCTAACAGTGGCTCCACTTGGGGATGGCTTCTCCTTGTGAGAAGTCAAGAACAACAGGTCATATTGCCTTGATTCTTCTGTTATTGCTCTGCCTTGAATTTCTTCTTTCTAACTGTTGGATTGCTTTCAACTTTTGGATTGGTGACAACTCTTTCCTTAACTGTTTTGCTGTTAAATTATGAAGCATCACCTGCTTTCTTCTGTGTGCTTTAACATTCTGAATTCTTGCAAAAATAAAATGAAAACGCTGATATATACAAGCATTCTATGTACAGAAAATAACACCGCCTGTTCTTTTCAATCCAAAGGATCATTGTAGTGCTTTAGCATTCGGCCATTGACAGGGCCTTCTTCAGCTGTGCTGCCGTCTAGAGATCTGAGAAAGTAGGTATTATTGCCTTGCATAGCGCTGATAATGTATGGACCTTTCCACAGAAAATTGAATTTTGCGTGTTTGCCCTTGTCTTCTCTTCGTGAATCCCATCTTAGAATTTTGCTGCCCACCCAGAAATCCTCTGCTTTGGCCTTCTTATCAAACATCTTTTTGAGTTTTTCTTGCAGTATTTGAGCTCTATCGAGGACTTGTTCTCTGGTTTGCTGAAGATGAATGGTTTTATTAACTCTTCTCTGCATGTCATTCGGTTCAGCCTGAATTTCTTGCAATAATTTAATAGTAGGAATGCCCAGAGATGAAGGGAACTTGGCTTACATGCCATATACAAGTTAATAAGGGCTCATCCCAATGGATTTCTTGGTGGAAAGTCTATCTGCCCACAGAGCATTTGTGAGCTTTCTATGCCAATTCTTTTTGTTTTCCTCTAGCAGTTTCTTTATGATATTGATGAGGCTTTTGTTGGAAGACTCAGCCAAGCCATTACCTTGGGGGTAGTAAGCTGTGGAATGGCCTAAGGTGATGTGGTATTTATGGCAAAAGTTGATCATTTTTTTGGATTTGAAAGCAGCAGCATTGTCAGTGATAATTTTCTCAGGGTAACCAAATCTAGAAAGGATATTGCTCTCAAGGAATTGGATAATTGTGGAGTCGTTAGCTTGCCTACATGGGATGGCTTCAATCCACTTAGTGAAATAATCGGTGGCTGTTAAAATCCACTTGTGTTGGCCTGAGGAAGAGGGATGAATTTCTCCAATGAAGTTCGAGACCCCATTGTTGAAAAGGTTTCTCGGTTGAAATGGGCTTAAGGGGCAAGGGCAGTAGTTTTCTTTTCCCTTCAAAGATTTGGCATTTGTGGCATGAGACAACAAACTTTTTTACATTTGCAAATAGAGAGGGCCAGTAATAACCATCCCTTAAGATCTTTTCAGCTGTGGACTTCCAATATAAGTGTCCTCCACAGTCCCCTGTATGGAATTCTTTCATGATGCTGTTAGTTTCATTTATAGTCAAACAATTAAACAAAATACCTTCATGATTTTTCCAAAACAAAACACCCTCTATGACACAAAATTTAGATGATTTCATCCTTAAAAATATTTTCTTGGTTCTGGACAATCCTGGGGGAGCACACAGGTTTAACAATACAAAGCAAATATCAGCATACCATGGGGATTGAATGAAGGTTTCACTGATCTGTGGAGTCGCGAGCTCCGGTTCATTGTCCAGTTGATTAATGTCTAATGCTTGGAAGTTCGTTTCGGACATTAGTTTGGCTAGGCCTTGTCCTTTTATGAGCTTGGTGGGCTTTATTTCTATGTCGTATTCAAGGATGCTGGCAATGCACTTGCCTCTTTTGCCTTCTAGTCCCTCTTGAGTTAGTATATCCTTTACAACAGCGTTGGGGACATAGGAAATCACGTGGGAGTATAGGATGTAAATTCTGAAATCTTTGATGGCTTTGACCAGAGCATAGGCCTACTTTTCCATAATCTGATATTTCAACGGTGCATCTCTCAAAGCTCGGCTGAAGAAATCAATTGGCTTTTCGTTGCCCTGATCATCTTTCTGTAGAAGGACAACAGCTATAGTGTGTTCAGATGTGAAGGAAAAAATGATAAAACCTTTGTCGAATTGAGGACTGGTGAGGACAGGCGTCTGAGTTAGGGCAATTTTTATACTCTCAAAAGCCTGCTTGGTTTCAAGAGACCATTTTACCTTGGCATCTTTCTTCAACATGTTGCTCAGTAGCCTTATGAGCTCATCTAGGTTTGGGATAAATCTCCTTAGGAAATTGATCTTTCCAAGGAATGCTTGCAGTTCTTTTATGTTTCTTGGATAAGGGATTTCAAGGAAAGCTTGAATTCTTTCCGGGTCAATTCTAATCCCATATTTTGATATTATATGCCCTAGAAGCTTGCCTTACTCAACGGAAATCGGGGACTTAGGATTCAAGGAAATGCCATATTTCCTGCATGTTATGAAAATTTGCCTTAAGTGCTTAAGGTGCTCTTGGTTAGATTTGGAGAATAGGGTCAGGTCATCAAGGTAAACTACGAGGAAATCATGTATCTCCTTGGTGAATGCAATATCCATTTCCCTTTGAAAGGTAGCACCAACGTTTTTCAGCCCAAAAGGCATTTTAACTTACTTAAATGTTCCCCACGGTGTGGTAAAGGTTGTCTTGTCCTGGTCATCTGGGTGAACAAGTATTTGATTAAATCAAATCCATCTAGTAAAGAAATCCTAGAGGAACCCACTACTCTTTGCAAGATATGGTCCATTTTGGGCAATGGGTAGTGGTCTTTTAGAGAGACATTGTCTAAATTTCTCAAGTCTACACACAGTCTTTTCTCTCCTGTTTTTTTCCTAGTGGGAACTAAGTTAGACACCCATTCAGAGAATCTGATGGGTGCAATGATACCTGCTTCAAACATTCTCTTTATTTCTTTCTCAATAAGGGGAAGGAGCATGGGGTTGATTCTCCTGAGTTTATGTTTGAACGATTTTTGATTTGGTTTTAAGGGAATGGTATGTTGGATCACTTAGGTGTCATAGGACTTCAAGTCCTCATAACTCCAGGCAAATACATCTTGGAATTCTTTGAACAAATCCACATATTTCGATTTTTGATCAGGGGGCAGTTTTTTGGACAACTTAATCATTCTGGGATGCTCTGTTGTTCCTATATTTTGTTCTTCTATGGCAGCATTCAAAGGTTCCATCTTTGGCTTTTTGGGCACGTCATTGTTATCAAACACGTCTTCCAATGGAGTAAGGCTGGCAGGCAGAACATTGCTCTTCAGATCAATAAACTCATCCTCTGTTTTGGTTGTTTCCTCTAAACATATTTGTTTCAGTTGTTCTATGTTTGTATTGTTGAAAACAGTTGGGTTAAGGATTTGTTTAGCTGTTGCAGCTGTTACAATCAGGTGATTTTCTTCTGCTAACTCTTGTGAGTCAGCCATGGCATCCATGTCAATGTTTGTGTTGGAAAATTCGTCCTCCAGAGTTAAGAAATTGTTAATCTGGGCATCATTTTGAAATACCTGCCAATCCTTGACATTGTTAGGGACCAAAGGTCTGTTTTTTATTTCCGCGGTGAAATGGTGATTTGGTTCAAAGGGAAGCTTGCATGTGCTAGCAAAAGTTGCCAGACTGTGAGCGTGAACATTATGATCTCTTACAATTTTGGCAAGCCTGAATTCACTGAAGGAATTTAGTATTTCGGTTGCAGCAACCATATAAGCTCTCATTCTACTATCATAAGAAACAAAGTTACCTTTCATTTGCTGTATAATCAAGTCAGAGTCACCTAGGATGGACACTCTAGTAGCTCCTAGGACTTTGAGTAACTTAAGGCCTAAGAGAAGAGCTTCATACTCTGCCATGTTGTTTGTACAACTGAAATTGAGGCTATAGGCATGGCCTTGTGTGTGGTTATCATGTGTATTGTAAATCCATACTCCGACCCCTGCTCCTAGCTTGTTAACCGAACCATCAAACTCCAAATACCATGTGATTTCTTGTTTGAGGTTTGTATCGAGAGTTTCAGTTTTTTGGGGATCAGGCAGACTTACAATTTCTGTTTCGCGGTGTTCTTCTTGCTATTTTTTGGTTGCCTTGGTTGTTGGGACAATTTCATGGGTATTGGCGACCGATTCCTTATTGATGTATGTTTCTTGCTCCAAAGATAACGGCTTATCATCAGTTGGAGGGCTGGTGTTATCATTAAATAAAATAAAATAATCCATATCAAAATGGATTGAGGAAATTGGAAAATTTTGGGGCTTTTCCTCACTGCTTACCACATATTTCATTAATGTTTCTCTATATAGTCTCTTTGGTTGCCCAAAGACAGATATAGCGGCATAAGAGAGGTCGAGTTGAAGGAACCCTTGCAATTTTGCTCCCCACGATCTGGATAAGAGCATGCCATACTTTGTGGGAATGTCAGCAACTACTACGTCCATTAAGATTGTCTTGTTGGGAAATTGGACTAGAGAGACACAAAGGTCTTTGATCAAGCCTAAACATTTGACTTGGCTTGAATTAAAGGAATATAGATCTTTGTACGGTCTTGTGACATCAAGGTTCAACCTTTCCATTACAGCTTTGGGCATAAGGTTATGTGAGGCACCTGAGTCAAACATAGCATTATGCAGTATTTTGTCATGTATGTGTAGACTGACATAAGAAGGTGGGACAGGTCCATATGTTGATTTTCCGTTAACTTCTGGACCAAACAGCAGCTCAGGGGTATCGTCCAAAATGTTTACATCATCCCTTACCTCTGGTAATTGAAGTGACCTTTGAATTTGTTGCATATATACATCATGTTTGGCAAGTTCTGAGAGGGGAATGGATATCTTGAGTTTTCCAATCTCTACTTCTAAACTGAATGGTTTTTCCAATGAGATCTTGGTGTTGACAGTAGTCGATTTCTCTTTTTCAGGCATACTCTCTATGTTTTCTTTTGGAATGTCTATGTTATGATGTATGATAGTTTGTGGTATTTATGTTTTGAGAAGATTTTTAAGAGTGCTATTCAGATTATCTTTTGGGGAGGAAGGAGGTAGAGGCCGATCAATAGGATGTTGTGTGTTTGTTACATCCTCCACAGTTACCTGTGGGTTCGTGAGAGAGTTATCAGCCGGATTCGTTGTGGTGATATTGACTTTCGTTTTGGTGGGCTATTTACTACCTTTTGTTCCGCTAGATGCAAGGAAATCAATGGTCCTTGTTCTTAATTTGTATTGCTTGTGCACTTCATACACAACAGTATCATAGCCTTGTTTGAAATCAAAGGACTCTCCCGACTTGGTGTGAAATTGTTTTGCATCAGGGTGTGGTCGGTCTTCTTCAGCAAGAAATATTTGCTGTTCATTTTCTGAATCTATCAAGTTCGTATGAGTCCCATCTGTGGGCTCAGTGGATGTAGATGCCTCCGCATAGTTTTCTTGGAAAGGCGGCCTAATATCATGGTTGGGACTGGCCCTTCCTGCGTTTGTGTTTTGAATTTTTCGGAAGTTTGGGTTCCTTATGGCATTGGGTTGTTGACCTTCCCATGAAGTTTTCCTCTCAACATTGTCTACTCTGTCTCCCGGCCTGTGGATGCCACTGATGATAGCATCTAGCTTCTGATCGAAGGCTGAAGGTTCCTCTTTAAAAGTGGTTCTTCTCTCAGTTCTAGCTCTATTTCTTTTAGCAATTAGATTTGCTTCCACACTAAAAGCAACATCTTGCATTTCTGCAAGGCTTTGAGGGGCTCTTTCCCTTAACTGATATGCCATCTCAGCATCAAATCCATCCAGGAATTTGTACAAAGCAAGATTAGGTGGAGGTCTTAAATTTTGTGGTATTGCATTGTAAACATTGTTAAATCTTGCACAGTAATCCAAAAATGTCTCCTGAGGTCCTCTTTTGATAGTATCATACTCAGATAGTATGTGTAGGGGATCTTTCTTTTTCTCCAATATGTTAATAAAAGCCTGGTATAAGGCTTCAGGGTTTAATATGGAATTGGGTGCAAGTGTCCTAAACCAAGTTCTGACATCACCGGTCAAACTCTGGACAAAAATCTTCATTCTTACACTGTCATCATCAATTTCATAACTCTCGAAATAATCTTGCATTTTCTTTGTATGCTGTAGGGCGGTGCCGGAGGTCGCGCCATCAAAATAGGTAATTTTTGACTGGTAGTCCTAAGGCATGGCCCAGGATTAGAAGGCAGCTGTAAGGGCGCATATCTAGCCATGATGATAGGGATAAGCGGACCAGCTAGGGCAGCAGGGATAACAGGAACAACCAGAGTAGAAATAGTAGTAGAGGTAGTAGGAGTATGGGATGGAGGTGTAGAGGAGCTGCTTGGAGAAGGAGGTGATGAACCCAGGGAACTTGGGGTTGGCCGGAATAAAACTTTGACAGGGGTCGGAACACTGCTTGGCTGAACTGTTTCAGGACTCGCAGCAGTTGGGTCTTCTTTTTGCTTTTGTTTTCTAATGATCTTGGGAATTAAATTCGGATTTTAAAAAACAACTGGGGGATTTGGAACAGGATTTGATCGTGTATCACGCATTTGCTTCTTAGGAGCCAAATTCTACTATATTTTTTGGGAACTTTTTCTAAAAGACACTAGTCGACCGAGGCCTTCACAGGTCGATTTCTTCCTCTATGGGGCTGCAGACTAGTTTAGTGAATTTATCTGAGGAATTCCCCAGTGGAGTCGCCATTATGTTATCACTCAGGTTGTCCCTAGGCTCCTATAGGGATACGGCCGAGGTAACCACAAACCAATCTTTGGATTGCAGGTTCTAGCCCACCTGCAATCAGAGAGGGCTCTCTCTTAATGATTCAAATTTGTTGATGATTTTAGGCTAGCTTTTGGCTTAGGGGTTTTTGTTTGTGTTCAGATAGAAGGAAAATGCTTTCAGGCAGAGAGGAAATTTATGAAGTGATAGGTTTCAAACCATTGGGCATGGAGTCATGGATTAGGATTATCAGTGCGTCTTTCTGGTCATAGGAGAAATAATGAAGCAGGATAGCTGCTCATAACACAATCTTCAAACTAAAAAGGATGAATGGTATGTAAGGAATGAGAGGCACTTAAGAATCTCTCATTTAACTTAACAGAGGGAAAGATGATCTCTATCTAGGGGCAATGAAGAATCCCTGGATAACTCTCTTGGGTTAAAGCAAACATGAGCCATGTGGAATTCATATTTATGCTTAAACAGAGGAAAACATAGAGAAACAACAGAAATTGAGCATAGAGTGTATTTAAACAAATTCTAAGCTAATCTTTCTTTCAGCTGTTTAAGAGTGTAATTCATGAATGAAAAACAGAGGTAAGAAGCACTTATTGATTTATGCACAGCACGAGAATTCCATAATCACTCTTCAACCAGTAAACACAATGAACAATCCATTCTCCAAGGCTCATAAGCAGTCTTTGATTATAGAAACTTATTAGACATTACAGTGCGAGTCTCTCCTGGAGAAAAAGCAGCTAGAGATAGCTTGTTGAATAATCAACCTACCAACCGACCTGTAATACAGTATTCAAGGCCGTCTTTATAGTGCAAATATCACAAACTTATTTATTACAATTGACCTAAAACAGGTCTGCAAAAAGAGCTTTCTAAACCTAAAATTGTGCCAAAATTAAATGCAGGTAAGTATCTGTTGAACTGTGTCAGAGGTAGCTGGATCAAAAAGAGTGCAATGTGGCCCTTGGAGGCTTGATGCAGTACTGCTGGAATAACTATGCTTTGGGATCTGCAGTTCTGTTCTGGTACAACTTAAATGTGCAATAACCATGATTTGAGAGTTCTGAGCGGCTTCACCCTCTCTTTTTGACTTTGCTGGAAGGTATTAAATTGTCTCCTGCTTTGGGATGCTGTGAAGATCTTCGCTGATACTTTTTGCCGCTACATTAATGGTCTTCGCCGCTTGCTGATACTCTTTGACGTGCTTTTTCCCTGTAGATTTGATCTGATACTCTTTAATCTCTGTCTCTAGTCCTTTCCTGTCTTTAAACCGGATTAATTTGGCAAAATCGGGCAATTTCGAGCTTTTTCGGTGCAAAATGGGCCAAGGAATCAAAAGATTCCCTAAATATTCCCCAATATCGCTCATTTTCCGTAGCGATGCACGATTAGCGCGAAGAAACTGCCTCCGTTTCTTGTTCCGGAGCTCCGAAGTTCAAATTTTGTGCTTGTGCGGATTTTCCTTTCCTTTGGCTGCTGACGTCAGCATGACGTCAGCTGTACGGTGGATGACGTCAGCCAGGTGACGTGGCAGGGTGACTCATATGTTAATGTGATGCTATAGACTTCTTCCGATGCGATTGCAATATCGCATCGGCTGGGAACGAGAAGGTGTTTATTTTAGGAATGCGATGCTTGCGACTGCCGATCGCCGATATCGCGATATCGCATTGGGCAACGAAGGATGGGGCACACCTATGTGGTGAAAATATTGTGATATGGCGATGCAAGATGGCTCACTAGGATCTGCAGAGTGTTAAGGAAAATCGGCAAGGGTCTATTGCAATCGGAAGGAGTGAGTATGTGCGTTAGAAGAGCAATTGAGGCCTCGGAAGGGGTCCGATAACCAAAAAAGGGATTTTATACTTTGGAAGGAGTCCATTGCATTAGAAGATGGTTTGAAGGGGCAGCATGAGGGTTCTTGCCAAGTTTCAGACAAACTGAGCGATTACTGGGGGTACTTATGGTTATTTTTCAACCAGGGGGAGGGATATTTACATATGGGATCATTTACATAGTTTTAGTAGGGGGGGGGAAATATAGGGAATTAAATAATAATGTCAGTAGTTAATATGGAGATGACGATAAAGTGCTAAGTTTCAGAGATCTTAGGCTTGAGAAGGGGAGATACAACCTTATAGAGAGAGTATGGATTCTCTTTGAGTGAAGCAGGTCTTCACCCAAGCCAATGACATGAAAATGATGAAACTAAGAGATATCAAGTAGATGTTGACCTCTTTTTAGGGAAATTAGTTAATGATTTGGGGGAGATGGAGAAAGGAAGTTAGTTATTCATGTTTTGAGCTCTTTCACATAAAACCACCTGGTGATTGTGTCCTGCGTAGAGATGACACCGTAAAAACATGGACTGATCAACAATCAAGATTCTGCAACCTCAAAACTACTTACCCAGCCTAGTTACCTAACATTTTTTCTTCTTTTATTTTGGGTGCACTTAGACTTGTAGACCCAACATTTCAATTTTGCTTTTTTATGCTTTCCCATCTACAAACTACCCTTATTTCATCCAAGGGCCCAGATTAAGTAGTTGGGCTCCTTTGATTCTCTACCTATCTAAGAATCTGCCAAGATTAAGCTGTTTGGACAGATTTTCATTCTCTATATTCTAAAACAGGAAATTCAAATCTAGGGAGACCAAGATTAGGCTGTTTGGACCTCCCTTTAACTGAGACTTGCACAAAAACGGAGTAAATCTTCAAAATCAGCCTGCAGAAGATGGACTTTGAGTAGCCTTCCTTCCTTGGTGACTGTTCAACAAATATGGAGCATTGCAGCATGCAAAGTATGACGTATTTGGTCTGTAAAAAATGTCAATCATGAAATATGAGTAACCTGCTGCAGCAGGGGGCTAACAGTGGCTCCACTTGGGGATGGCTTCTCCTTGTGAGAAGTCAAGAACAACAGGTCAGATTGCCTTGATTCTTCTGTTATTTCTCTGCCTTGAATTTCTTCGTTTTGACTGTTGGATTGCTTTGAACTTTTGGATTGGTGACAACTCTTTCTTTAACTATTTTGTTGTTAAATTATGAAGCATCGCCTGATTTCTTCTGCGTGCTTTAACATTCTAAATTCCTGCAAAAATAAAATGAAAACGCTGATATATACAAACATTCTATGTACAGAAAATAACGCCTGTTCTTTTCAATCTAAAGGATCATTGTAGTGCTTTAGCATTCAGCCATTGACAGGGCCTTCTTCAGCTATGCTGCCGTCTACAGTTCTGAGAAAGTAGGTATTATTGCCTTGCACAGCGCTGATAATGTACAGACCTTTCCACAGAAAATCGAATTTTGCGTGTTTTCCCTTGTCTTCTCTTCGTGATTCCCATCTTAGAATTTTGCTTCCCACCCAGAAATCCTCTGCTTTGGCCTTCTTATCAAACATATTTTTGAGTTTTTCTTGCAGTATTTGAGCTCTGTCGAAGACTTGTTCTCTGGTTTGCTGAAGATGAATGGTTTGATTAACTCTTCTCTACATGTCATTCGGTTCAGCCTGAATTTCTTGCAATAATTTAATAGTAGGAATGTCTAGAGATGAAGGGAACTTGGCTTACATGCCATATACAAGTTCATATGGGCTCATCCCAATGGATTTCTTGGTGGAAAATCTGTCTGCCCACAGAGCATTTGTGAGCTTTCTATGCCAATTCTTTTTGTTTTCCTCCAGCAGTTTCTTTATGATATTGATGAGGCATTTGTTGGAAGACTCGGCCAAGCCATTACCTTGGGGGTATTAAGTTGTGGAATGGCCTAAGGTGATGTGGTATTTATGGCAAAAGTTGATCATTTTTTTGGATTTGAAAGCAGCAGCGTTGTCAGTGATAATTTTCTCAGGGTAGCCGTATCTAGAAAGGATATTTCTCTCAAGGAATTGGATAATTGCAGAGTCGTTAGCTTGCCTACATGGGATGGCTTCAATCCACTTAGTGAAATAATCGGTGGCTGTTAAAATCCACTTGTGTTGGCCTGAGAAAGAGGGATGAATTTCTCCAATGAAGTCGAGACCCCATTGTTGAAAAGGTTTCTCGGTTGAAATGGGCTTAAGGGGCAAGGGCAGTAGTTTTCTTTTCCCTTCAAAGATTTGGCATTTGTGGCATGTGACAGCAAATTTTTTTACATTTGCAAATAGAGAGGGCCAGTAATAACCATCCCTTAAGATCTTGTCAGTCGTGGACTTCCAATATAAGTGTCCTCTACAGTCCCCTGTATGGAATTATTTCATGATGCTGTTAGTTTCATTTATAGTCAAACAATTAAGAAAAATACCTTCATGATTTTTCCAAAACAAAACACCCTCTATGACACAAAAGTTGGATGATTTCATCCTTAAAAATCTTTTCTTGGTTCTGGACAATCCTGGGGGAGCACACAGGTTTAACAATACAAAGCAAATATCAGCATACCATGGGGATTGAATGAAGGTTTCATTGATCTGTGGAGTCGCCAGCTCCGGTTCATTGTCCAGTTGATTAACGTCTAATGCTTGGAAGTTTGTTTCAGACATTAGTTTGGCTAGGCCTTATCCTTTTATGGGCTTGGTGGGCTTTATTTTTATGTCGTATTCAAGGATGTTGGCAATGCACTTGCCTCTTTTGCCTTCTAGTCCCTCTTGAGTTAGTATATCCTTTACAACAGTGTTAGGGACATAGGAAATCACGTGGGAGTATAGGATGTAAATTCTGAAATCTTTGATGGCTTTGACCAGAGCATAGGCCTACTTTTCCATAATCTGATATTTCAAGGGTGCATCTCTGAAAGCTCGGCTGAAGAAAGCAATTGGCTTTTCGTTGCCCTGATCTTCTTTCTGTAGAAGGACAACAGCTATAGTGTGTTCAAATGTGAAGGAAAAAATGATAAAACCTTTGTCAAATTGAGGACTGGTGAGGACAGGCGTCTGAGTTAGGGCAGTTTTTATACTCTAGTAAAGAAATTCTAGAGGAACCCACTATTCTTTGCAAGATATGGTCCATTTTGGGCAATGGGTAGTGGTCTTTTAGAGAGACCTTGTTTAAATTTATCAAGTCTACACACAGTCTTATCTCTCCTGTGTTTTTCCTAGTGGGAACTAAGTTAGACACCCATTCAGAGAATCTGATGGGTGCAATGATACATGCTTCAAACATTCTCTTTATTTCTTTCTCAATAAGGGGAAGGAGCATGCGGTTGATTCTCCTGAGTTTCTGTTTGAACGGTTTTT